>WNWK01033015.1:0-21469 GCA_009830355.1 Cherax destructor
AATGACCCCTGACTGACTAATGTTCTCAGGGCGGTTACAAAGTATGTGGTCAATTAGGGTGGCTGAGAACTGTGTGATCCGGGTTGGTGTATTAATTAGTTGCGTGTAACTATTTAAATCCAGAATTTGTTATATCTTTTACATAGCCCGTTATTTTGCTGTTGAAAACAGATATTGAAGTCTCCTAGTATTACTGTCTCGTCATTGTTATAAAGTCCTGACAAGACTCTCAAGGAAGATTAATTTCCTTGAGCTCTTTTACGGCCACGGACCGGCCGGTACTTAACATGTGGTTGGTCGGGGTAGCGATTCATATCATCTCGCTATTTCTCGTTATTACAATTGATACGTATAACTTTACACACTATGTACACTATGGCTTGACGCCCCACCAGTTTATACACATTCACAGTCTCTATACCGCAATTCGGAGTCGATGAGCGAAGATAAAGTTAATCATCCCTTCCATATCCAACATGGCGGTCTGGGGATGGCGTCTCTTCACGAGCCGCCACTCGGTACATTCACTTCCAATTATTTACAAATCTGCTTCACTAGATTCAACATCTCACCATATTCATTATGTATATTCAAATCACTTCTATTATGAATAACACCCAGAATCAGGGTTTACGATCACATCTTGCCCGAATTAGGCCTAAATCTCGATACCCCATTAAGTGGGACCACACATTATTTCACCAAATTGCCGCCCGAATATTGGAATTTCAGGATTGAATGTCCCACGAATTACACGTTGCACACTTTGATATCACTCCATATTGCGAATTGAAGCCATTAAGTCCGGTCGGGCTGGCGACATCGCCCAATACACAACAGCATCCCGCCCGATGTCTTGCATCTAGGCTTCTCCCCACGTGACTGACTCCCCTCTCTCTCTCTCTCTGCCCAGCCTACTTGAGCCGCGTCCTGCCCCGCCTATACGATGGTTCTGTATTCCTGCCCACATAAACGTTAAGCTACCAGCAGCACATTAAAGATATCTATTCATATTGGAAAGTTTATCAATTACAACTTTCGGAAAATACCAATATTTTCCACACCCACACCACTTTGATAGGGTTGCACCTAAGTTTTCTGGATCGGCAATAGAACACGGTCATTCCAAATTTAATGAGAGAGCCTTCTAAACACACTCCTCCTTTCGGCAAACATGGCTGTATGTTTGCCCAATCTGATACACAATTAGAGGGGGATGTCTGTTTTTTAGGGTGTCTTTGTAATGCTCTAGTACCACTGTTCCTCGTCCCCAACCCTGGGTCACCCTAACACTGTGGAGGACTTTCAGCGGTTTCTGCTTAACGATAGACGCCTCTAGGAGGGGTGCCACTCTCCAGAGGGTGTTTGCCTAAGAACCCAGCATCACTTTCGGTATAAATAGTAGGGATGTTTCTCTTTCCGTCTAAATTTACTAACTCTTCTCGCCAGTGACAGAGAGCAAGTAATGATTGTGATTAGTTTTACTTCCTTGTGATTATGGTTTATGTAAATGATTGTAACTTGGCCATGAAAACAGCAAGTTGATTAAGATAGTGTACAGTAAATTTTGATAATGTTGGAAAGCGACATTTGTTTCAGGTGCAGAATAACCAAATAGTTCTGTTTGTAAACAGATCAAAAACATACGAACCATTGGCACTAAAAGTGGGCAAATAAAACATGCAGTTTCGAGGATTAATATGATATGGGGCAAGAGACTTGAAACCAGAAATGCAAGTTTATTTTAAGTTGAGCGAGGTCACGAGCATAGATTCCAGTCTTGCTAGAACAACTCAGCGAGTGCACCCGCACAGGGTTGCACGCACACACACACACACAGTGGACAGAGACAGAATGTTCCAGAGATGCGACACAGCAACAAGGGGACACAGTTGGAAGTTGAAGACTCAGATGAATCATAGAGATGTTAGGAAGTATTTCTTCAGTCACAGAGTGGTCGGGAAGTGGAATAGTTTAGGAAGTGATGTAGTGGAGGCAGGCTCCATACATAGCTTTAAGAAGAGGTATGATAAAGCTCATGGCGCAGGGAGAGTGACCCAGTAGCGGCCAGTGAAGAGGCGGAGCCAGGAGCTATGACTCGACCCCTGCAACCACAACTAGGTGAGTACAACTAGGTGAGTACACACACACACACACACAAGAGAACAAGAGAACACAAACCTAATTCAACTACACAGTACAATTATGGTTATTAACACTTCCACCTCCATTATCTTCACTTATCACTCAGATAAATCTGGGTACTAGCGGGGCTCGAACCTGCGACGCTGAGTCTTACAACTCTAGACGGACACGCAGACCACTGGACCAGCGAGGAACAACTAAATAAACTCTACTAAATATATTTATACACCATAAGAATGTTCGCATAGGCACCATATAGTGATAGGTATACTGTATGGTGTTATATAGTGAGTGTGGTCTGCTATAATAGTGACGATGGTGCTGTTATAGTGAACATTGTGCTGTTATAGTGAACATTGTGCTGTTATAGTGAACATAGTGCTGTTATAGTGAACATAGTGCTGTTATAGTGAACATTGTGCTGTTATAGTGAACATTGTGCTGTGTTATAGTGAACATTGTGCTGTGTTATAGTGAACATTGTGCTGTGTTATAGTGAACATTGTGCTGTGTTATAGTGAACATTGTGCTGTGTTATAGTGACGATGGTGCTGTTATAGTGAACATAGTGCTGTTATAGTGAACATAGTGCTGTTATAGTGAACATAGTGCTGTTATAGTGAACATAGTGCTGTTATAGTGAACATAGTGCTGTTAATGTGAACATTGTGCTGTGTTATAGTGAACATTGTGCTGTGTTATAGTGACGATAGTGCTGTTATAGTGAACATAGTGCTGTTATAGTGAACATAGTGCTGTTATAGTGAACATTGTGCTGTTAGTAACGATAGTGCTGTGTTATAGTGAACATTGTGCTGTTAAATAGTGACGATAGTGCTGTTATAATGAACATAGTGCTGTGTTATAGTGAAGATTGTGCTGTGTTAGTGACGATAGTGCTATGTTATAGTGAACATTGTGCTGTTAGTGACGATAGTGCTGTGTTATAGTGAACATAGTGCTGTTAAATAGTGACGATAGTGCTGTTATAGTGAACATAGTGCTGTTAAATAGTGACGATAGTGCAGTTATAGTGAACATAGTGTTGTGTTATAGTGAACATAGTGCTGTGTTATAGTGAACATTGTGCTGTTAAATAGTGACGATAGTGCTGTTATAGTGAACATTGTGCTGTTAAATAGTGACGATAGTGCAGTTATAGTGAACATAGTGTTTTGTTATAGTGAACATAGTGCTGTGTTATAGTGAACATTGTGCTGTTAAATAGTGACGATAGTGCTGTTATAGTGAACATTGTGCTGTTAAATAGTGACGATAGTGCTCTGTTATAGTGAACATTGTGTTGTTATAGTGAACATAGTGCTGTGTTATAGTGAACATTGTGCTGTGTTAAATAGTGACGATAGTGCTGTTATAGTGAACATTGTGGGGAATTGTGAGAGATAAGTCTATCTGGGACACCACCACTAGCAATAAACAAACTCCCAGGGAGATGACAGACTCGTATAATTTTACCGCAGTCATTCCCTTTAAGGTATGTGAGAACTTTACCCGCTCCTGGCCGCACCCAAGGGGTACCTTCAATATTCTCGTTAGCCCACTGCACTCTGGACCAGTATAAATAAATCTGAGAAGATCATTTATTATAATTATGTTATGGTAAATTTAAGTGGACTGTATTGGTTATTAAACAACTGATCAATCAGGAGAAGAGGTAGAGAACACACAGTTAAATTAACATGACCAACACTCACCTAATTAACAGCATCATAGTGGTGTATCGTAGATCATTGACCTAGCTAAAGTACATCTACTGTGCGTAACAATATCATTGGCCAATAACAAATTCGCAAGCAGAGTACTTAGCTTTAGATGAGGGAGTCGTTCCGTTGTTGACGTCCTCCTGCGATCTGATCGCGATGGTATTAGCTGTCTCGTCGAGTCAAGGAAGGTTAATTTCCGTTCACTCTTATACGCCCACGAGACCGAGCGTTAGTTAACATGTGGTTGGTCGGGGTAGCGAATCAGATCCTCTCACTAATCCGACCTTTTGTACTGTTTATACTTATAACTTTACATATTACGTATATCCCGGCTTAATGCCCCACTAGTTTATACACATTCACAGTCTCGATACTTGAATTTCGAGTAGATAACTTGCGATATGTTAGTTCATTTCAACCGCGTCCAATATGGCGGTCGGGGTATGGCGTAAACAAGCTAGCCTCGCCCGGTACAATCAACCCCTGATTATTTACAACTCGGTTTCACTATATTCACCATTTCCCAAAGTTCATCGAATATATTTCAGTCTCTTCTAAGATGAACTCCCCAGCATCAGGGTTACGACTTTATCCTGCCGTATGGTCATTTCACTCAGTTCAAATAGGCCTATGGCCGCGTCACTCGCCGGCGGCACCTTATTTCACAATTATTGTCCGATTACTGGACCTCCTGGACCGATTGTCCCACTTGATATTCCTCACGTCACTGGATATTCCTCAACATTACGAAAGGAGGTAATTAAATCCGATTTGGTGGGCGGAGTCTCCAAATTCGACAGGCCATTTCACCACCTGATCTCGGGTCGCTAGGCTCGCTGTTCACTCTCTGCCCATTCCCTCCTCCCTGCCCAGCCTCTTCCCGCTTCCTCCCTGCTGGTATGATGGTTCTCTATTACATACCCCCATGTACCAGCGGTACACTAAGGATATCTGTTCATATTGGAAAGTTTATCAATTACAACTTTCGGAAAATACCAACATTTTCCACACTGCGGCCGGGCAGAGTTCGTTGTTAGACGATTCAAATTGTATCTCGTAAATTTTTGCGACTATTTTGCACGTACACAATCTTGCTGTTTTTCGTTACGAATCCACTGCAAGGATACCTCATTATCAGACCAAATTGTGGTGTCGCTAATATTTATCTCCGGCAATTTACTCCGTAAATAATCAGCTAATTTGACACCCACATAAATGGTGGTTAATTCCAACTGAGGTAAAGTAAGTAATTTAATTGGAGCCACTTTAGTTATAGACATGACAAGAGAAATATCTTTATTACATTGAAGATAAGCGACTGCTCCATACGCTAATTTAGAAGCATCGCAAAAAATGTGGAGTGTATTTTCCACTCCAGAGCGGGCTACACACCGCGGGAACTCTAACATTGGAACTTTCTCATAATCACCAATTAATTCTTCCCACCTGTTAACGAATTCCTCAGGTAGGGTTTCATCCCAAGCACACTTCTGCTTCCATGCCTCTTGTACCAATAATTTCCCTCGGATGGTAAGAGGCGCCACTAAGCCTAGTGGATCGAAACATTTTGAAACTTCAGCAAGCAGGGTTCTCTTCGTTAATTTCTTGGGCATACTATAATTATTAGGCTTTAACGATATCAAGTCTCTTTCAGTATCCCAAGTCAGTCCCAATACTTTGCTACACCCAGATACTTCATCGCCGGGATTATCTTTATTTATTCGGTCCTTTAACCTGGACGAATTACTGTTCCACTCCCTGAGAGGCATATTTGCACCTTGCATTATGTCATTAGCCCCTTCATATATCTTCATTAGCTCCTCTTCAGTTGACGTCACACCCAGGAAATTGTCCACATAGAATTGTTTACTCATTATGTCACTCAGTGGACCGCCTGTATGTTTAAGGATTTATCGTCGCCTGAAGTAAGAACGGACTAGAAGTAGCCCCAAATAAGACACTTCTGAATCTGAACGTTTTCAGCGGACTAAGTGGATTGCTAGGATCCTCTGGCCACAGAAATCTTGTGTAATCCCGATCCGTCTCTTGCAATCCCACTCTCAGGAAAGCTTTACTTATGTCTGCCGTAAAGGCATACCTATTAACTCTGAAATTCAATAACACATCACCCAATTTCTCCGTCAGCGACGGACCTGTCATCAAACAATCGTTCAAACTAGGTACATTTTTATTACCCCTGGCACTACAATTAAACACGATCCTCAAAGGAGTGGTTTTGGAATCCTTCTTCACTCTGTGATGAGGTAAGTAGTGGCCATGAATATTGGCTTGCTCAGGGGGTACCTCCTCTATGAACTGATTATTTAACTGTTCATTAATGATCCCATTATAAGCAGTCAGCAATTCTGGTGTCTTACTCAATTCGTGGAGCTGGGCCTTTAACTGACCATACGCCATCCGGTAATTAGTGGGTAGTTCCGGATGGTTTAGCTTCCATGGGAGTCGCACCCAGTATTGTCCAGACTCAAATTTAACATCCTTCAGGTATTGTTCCTGAGTGAAGGAATCATCTGGACTTTCTTCATTTACATTAATCCCGATACTGTCCAGTTCCCATAACTTGTGTACTGGTTCAACGGCATTCTCTATAGAAGAATATGTACTCTGGGGCGGCATTTCGTGCGTAAGACACACAGTGACTGCATTTATGGCTTCCTCCAGTCATTCATTACTGCGAGGAAGCCGGCCATAAATGACATGGCCTGCACCCGTGTTGAGAAGAGTGACTCTGCACCTCTTCGTCATACCCTTCACAAAGGCTGCATAATAGTCGCTGCCTATTAATACTCCTATTGGCCCCACCGAGTCATTATTGACCACAGATGGTGCCAGTTTCACATTATTCTGTGAGAGTCTCTGCTTGGTGGCATTAAGACCCACAGTGGAGACCTTCTCCGGTAGTCTATCCACGACTACTGCATTAACTTGGGTCTTCTCTCTGCCCAGACCGACGTTTACATAAACCGTGTCATATGACTGGGCCCTTTTATCTGAGAGAAAACCCGACAATTTTAATGTGGTAGGATCCCCCTTTCGTACTTTCATCCCATTAAGGCAACTGCGCTTTATGAAAGTACGTTGTGATCCCTGATCTAACAATGCTGTTACAGTCTTGGATTTACGCCATTTATCTTTAACTGTCATGTCCAACACAGGTAGTGCTACTTCAGCTAAACCATTACGAACGTTAGCTGCAAGCTTTACGTGCGCCACTGTAGTGTCGGGGTGATTATCCTTACCATTACTAGGATTACACCCGCTCTTACACATCACGATGTGGTGCCTGCCATTATTGCATTGGTGACAAGTATTCAGTTTGGTCTGGCAATCCCTCACATTATGATTACCAAGACATCGAATACACCGGTTCAGCTCATCCAATCTCCTCACTTTCGCATCCAAGGAATTATAGGTAACGCAGAGTTTAGAGAGATGGGTTTCATTACAGAAGAGACAATCTCTCTTCTCTTGGCTCGACAGCTTCCCCCGGGTTACCCTTATTGGGGTGTTTATTATTTCTGTCTTGTTGTGACGAACCACTATTACTGGTCCCTGTCACTTGATATGTGCCAACATAACCCCTTTTAGTGGTTGGGTTGTAACTATTACTATTGGGATAATTTTTCCCTTTGTGGAACTTAGTTGATGACTCAACGTCACTATGACCAGTATTCTTAAAAGTAGTGGGCTGGTTAGTTTGTAACTGAACAATTAATTCTTGCAAACCCGTCCTTATCTCTCCCAACCCGAAGTAAGCCTTGTGGTACTTGTTAGATAACCACTCTATCGTCTTATGGTTCAATTTAGCTCGTACTACCGGAGAAACGAACCAACTTGCATTCTCCAAATTGTGTTTGTTACTCAAAATCTGGAGAGTGCTCTCTAGTTTGATCCGAAACTGTTGCAACTCTTTGTAGTTGTGCCCTGGCGGTTTCAAATTAACCACTGCCATTACTAAATCCACTGTATGCTGTTCTGAGTTACCATAAGTACCCTCTAGCAGACGAACAGCTTCTCTATAAGAGTCGTTTACATTCGGGAAAGCCTGAATGAGAATGAGGGCATCTCCCCTCAATTGTCCCTTTAAATAAATCAACTTGGCAACACTTTCCAGATCCTTCCGATCGTGCACCATTGCCTTGAAAATTGACCAAAATTCCTCCCAGCTGTCTCCCGGCTGGAACGACAACAATTGTACTTCCGGGAGTCTGGGGAGGGACACTTTATTTGCCGCGGGAGGTTGGCCCACCACGTCACTCATACTCCTTAACCTACCTAGTACCATAACTTTACAGGCACACATGACTTCTTCCAATTCACTATATTGTCGTAACAGTGTATCTCGTTCCTCACTGCTCGCACAATCATCCAGTAACTCAACTTCATAGATTTTGAACCACTTCACGTACGACGCGTACCTGAGTTCTAGTAACTCAAAATTTGTTTCTAAGTCAATAACACTCGTCGACGGCTCGTTCACTAAGTTCAAACACGTATTGTGTGTCTTTGTTACATGTCCCTTGCGAGCTTGCAACGACGCTTTCTTGGCTTTAATATCCATGGTTTTGCCACCCGGCATGGGAACTCCACCAGGTTCAGTCATTGTTGTAGAATTAATAACCACTGACGTCACAAATTAAATAAATTGTTTATAAAGGTGATTCTCACACCTTACTCTCGCACAAATCGTAGCCACGCCTGTGCTAGCAATTAATTGGACTAATTACTGTCCACCACACAATTAATTAACTGTGTACTCTATACTCACTTCCTATGATCAGTCACTTATTTATTAATTAATTAGTTCAATAATGATTATTTCACTAATCACATCCGGTTCAGGACGGACCAACAGGCGCTGTGGGGAATTGTGAGAGATAAGTCTATCTGGGACACCGCTACTAGCAACAAACAAACTCCCAGGGAGGTGACAGACTCGTATAATTTTACCGCAGTCATTCCCTTTAAGGTATGTGAGAACTTTACCCGCTCCTGGCCGCACCCAAGGGGTACCTTCAATATTCTCGTTAGCCCACTGCACTCTGGACCAGTATAAATAAATCTGAGAAGATCATTTATTATAATTATGTTATGTTAAATTTAAGTGGACTGTATTGGTTATTAAACAACTGATCAATCAGGAGAAGAGGTAGAGAACACACAGTTAAATTAACATGACCAACACTCACCTAATTAACAGCATCATAGCGGTGTATCGTAGATCGTTGACCTAGCTAAAGTACATCTACTGTGCGTAACAATATCATTGGCCAATAACAAATTCGCAAGCAGAGTACTTAGCTTTAGATGAGGGAGTTGTTCCGTTGTTGACGTCCTCCTGCGATCTGATTCGATCGCGATTTTATTAGCTGTCTCGTCGAGTCAAGGAAGGTTAATTTCCGTGCACTCTTATACGCCCACGAGACCGAGCGTTAGTTAACATGTGGTTGGTCGGGGTAGCGAATCAGATCCTCTCACTAATCCGACCTTTTGTACTGTTTATACGTATAACTTTACATATTACGTATATCCCGGCTTAATGCCCCACTAGTTTATACACATTCACAGTCTCGATACTTGAATTTCGAGTAGATAACTTGTGATATGTTAGTTCATTTCAACCACGTCCAATATGGCGGTCGGGGTATGGCGTACCCAAGCTAGCCTCGCCCGGTACAATCAACCCCTGATTATTTACAACTCGGTTTCACTATATTCACCATTTCCCAAAGTTCATCGAATATATTTCAGTCTCTTCTAAGATGAACTCCCCAGCATCAGGGTTACGACTTTATCCTGCCGTATGGTCATTTCACTCAGTTCAAATAGGCCTATGGCCGCGTCACTCGCTGGCGGCACCTTATTTCACAATTATTGTCCGATTACTGGACCTCCTGGACCGATTGTCCCACTTGATATTCCCCGCGTCACTGGATATTCCTCCACATTACGAAAGGAGGTAATTAAATCCGATTTGGTGGGCGGAGTCTCCAAATTCGACAGGCCATTTCACCACCTGATCTCGGGTCGCTAGGCTCGCTGTTCACTCTCTGCCCATTCCCTCCTCCCTGCCCAGCCTCTTCCCGCTTCCTCTCCGCTGGTATGATGGTTCTCTATTACATACCCCCATGTACCAGCGGTACACTAAGGATATCTGTTCATATTGGAAAGTTTATCAATTACAACTTTCGGAAAATACCAATATTTTCCACAAACATTGTGCTGTTAAATAGTGACGATAGTGCTGTTATAGTGAACATTGTGCTGTTAAATAGTGACGATAGTGCTGTTATAGTGAACATTGTTGTGTTATATTGAACATTGTGCTGTGTTAAATAGTGACGATAGTGCTGTTATAGTGAACATTGTTGTGTTATAGTGAACAGTGTTGTGTTATAGTGAACATAGTGCTGTTGTAGTGGCCCTGAATAACCCAGCTACAACGACCACATTCAAAGCTCAGTTGTAGTAGCCCTGAATAACCCAGCTACAACGACCACATTCAAAGCTTAGTTGTAGTGGCCCTGAATAACCCAGCTACAACGACCACATTCAAAGCTCAGTTGTAGTGGCCCTCAATATCCCAGCTACAACGACCACATTCAAAGCTCAGTTGTAGTGGCCCTCAGTAACCCAGCTACAACGACCACATTCAAAGCTCAGTTGTAGTGGCCCTCAGTAACCCAGCTACAACGACCACATTCAAAGCTCAGTTGTAGTGACCCTCAGTAACCCAGCTACAACGACCACATTCAAAGCCACTGTTCTGAGGTGACACTTATTATATTTCCACTGTTATAAAGCCTTGACAACCTCTACATGCAGGTCAGGGGCTCTTGATCCAGGGAACTGGATGTATTATTTGCATATCTACAATAACATTGTTATAAATGTAGATTTTTATCACTTAAAATATTGATTACAATTAATAATCTTGTCTTTAAACATTATTATTATAATAATCAAGGGGAAGCGCTAAACCCGTAGGATTATACAGCTCCTGTGGGGGGATGTGTAAGGTATTCAGGTTTAATTCAAGGAACTGGAGCACAGATCCAGTTCCCTAGATCAAGTCCCTCACCAGCATCAAGGAACCTTCCTTGAGGGTTGTCTTTAAACAGCAGCTCTGTATGACCCTGATGGGTTTAGCGCCTAGCTTTGATTAAAATAATAATTATCTTCAGACAATTATCTTGAACTTAGTATTCAAGTAATCAAACTTCAACTATACAATGTTATGTAGTTTATTCTTCTAAACTATGTGGGAATAGATTATATTCAGGTGGTTAAAGTTCTGCTTCACAAGTTGAGGGTCCGGGTTCGACTCCCGGCGAGGGTAGAAACATTGGGCGTGTTTAGTAAGTGTATTCAGGTATACATTGATTATCATACATAGCAGCATATGTGTAGACAACCCAGGATAACCCAAAAAAGTCAGACAGTGACTTATTTCCATTGGGGTCCTTTAACTTATTTCCATTTTGGTCCTTTAACTTATTTCCATTTTGGTCCTTTACCTTATTTCCATTGGGGTCCTTTATTTACATTGGGGTCCTTTAACATATTTCCACTGGGGTCCTTTAACATATTTCCACTGGGGGTCCTTTAACTTATTTCCACTGGGGTCCTTTAAATTATTTCCACTGGGGTCCTTTAACTTATTTCCATTGGGTCCTTTAACTTATTTCCATTATGGTTCTTTATTTTCATTGGGGTCCTTTATTTCCATTGGGGTCCTTTATTTCTATTGGGTCCTTTATTTCCATTGGGGACCTTTATTTCCATTGGGGTCCTTTAACTTATTTCCTTTGGGGTCCTTTAACGTATTTCCATTGGGGTCCTTTTGTTACCTTATCAATAATATTATATTAATATAAAAAATCAGATGTGGCAGATAAGTGTGTCTTTACACTGGTTGTCTATGTTCACCCATCAGTAAAATGGTACCTGGGTGTTAGTGGACTGGTGTGGGTGGCATCCTGGGTGTTAGTGGACTGGTGTGGGTGGCATCCTGGGTGTTAGTGGACTGGTGTGGGTCGCATCCTGGGTGTTAGTGGACTGGTGTGGGTCGCATCCTGGGTGTTAGTGGACTGATGTGGGTGGCATCCTGGGTGTTAGTGGACTGGTTTGGGTCGCATCCTGGGTGTTATGGGCCTGGTGTGGGTCGCATCCTGGGTGTTAGTGGACTGGTGTGGGTGGCATCCTGGGAGAAAACTGACCAAATTTGCGGGAAATGCTCAGCATAACAAGGGGCTTTCTATATAGTAGTAAGTATATGTCATTGATGTCAGCTATGGTCTGTATACCTTGTACTTGTAGAAATAAAGATATTACAGTGGTACATCTACTTACAAGCAGCTCCCAACTCCAACAATTATGTAAGTGTATTTTTGGGGGTCTGAAATGGATTAACCTAATTTTTATTATTTCTTATGGGAAAAAATTCCTTCGGTATCGGCACTTGAATAGCCGACTGGAATGAATTTTGCTCATAAGTAGAGGTACCACTGTATTATTATTATATTATGTATTATTATTATATCATGATACAATGTTTGTACAGATATGGATGACATTTGGGACCCCAATGGAAATAAGTCACTTTGATTTTGGGTTATCCTAGGTAATCTACACATGTATGTATGATAATTTGTGTAACTGTATTTATGTGGACCTGAATAAGCTTACGAGGTGTGTACGCAGAAAACCCCTTAATAGTATGCAGAATATTTCAGGCAAGCTTAAGACTTAACTTAAGAATAATAAGGTAATGACTAATTGAGTCATTTTATATGCAGACTCTTAGGTGGTTGTAAATATAAATTTAGAAGTTACAATGAATACAAAATAATTGAATATCCTATTGGTACATGCTATATGCCTTTTATCAAGTTTGTTTTAAGTATTACAGGTTTGACTGTGATTATGGGTTATTAGGATTCTACCATATTAATATAAGTTTATTTAGGTACAGGTACACATAAATACAATTATCACACATAGTAATATAATGTGTAAATTACTTAGGATAACCCAAAAAACTTAAAGTGATTTTATTTCCAATGGAGTCTTTGTGATTTCTTTTTTTACAGCCTAGCTGTAAGTATTTAATAAATTTTCATTTAGGCTTAGGGTAAATAATACGTATATACAGTGGTACCTCGGGATACGAACTTGAACAATTATGTAAGTGTATTTTTGCAAGTGCTTTTGTAAGTGTATTTTGGGGGTCTGAAAAAGATTAATCTAATTTACGTTATTCCTTATAGGAACAAATTTGTTCGGTACTCGAACAGATCGGCACTCGAACAGCCTTCTGGAACGAATTAAGTTCGTATCCCGAGGTACCACTGTATATATATTTTTTTACAATTGCCTTGATGGCACACAGATATCACGACTAATGTGGTGCCTGCAGAAGGAAGCTGTCCACCCTCTGGAAAATTTATATCTTCATTTTGGCAGACATTTTTTATTTGTTTGTAATATTTGCATAAATGGGCCAAGATTCTTGTGTTATGTTGATATATAAGGGCCATGTTAGGATATAAAAGAATAGATAATGAATGTACTTTGCAGCACAAACAGGTAGAACAAAAGACCAAAGTTTACATTGGAAAGTGATCAATGCTGAAAAAAAAGATAGATTGCAAGAATGTGTTTTACAGAGTGGTAGAACACTAAAAGTCAAAGTCAAAAATTTATTTCCACATGATACAATGTACAGAAATGAGTGATATTTGGTTGTGCATGCAGAAAGCCCATGGTTATGCAGAGCATTTTAGGCAGTGGAATTGGATAGAAGAGGAGGTAGTAAGTGGTACCAGGAACCAGTAAAACCAGTGTATGAGAGTTGAGAGTACTAGGAGCTGTAAAAAAAAAACTTTTTTGTTTATATTTACTCCTGGTCACAGACCAGGCCGTGGAGCATTGACCCCTGAAACCCTCTCCAGGTATACACCAGGTAATGTTGCTCAACCTAACCTAAGCAACACTTTTTCAGCTGATCTAGGTTAGGTTAAGTTGGGTTATGTTATTGAATTTATTTATCAAAATCAAGCTTCTTTCGTTTTTGTCAAAAATCTTGCTGTTTCCATTGCAAAACTCATCTCATAAGAAAATTTACATTAATAAATGATATTCTTATTTTTGTCTATTATCTTCTAAATAAACAATTTCCAGAACAAAATAGCTTATTATTCCTGTGGGCTGAATAGCATGGCTGTTATTTATATGCTGTAGTAAACAATGACCTTCTAATGTTATATTTACATTATTACCTGGAGTTTACCTGGAGAGAGTTCCAGGGGTCAAAGCCCCTGCGGCCCTGTATGTGACCAGGCCTCATGTTGGATCAGAGCCTGATCAACCAGGCTGTTACTGCTGGCCACACGCAGTCCAACGTACGAACCACAGCCTGGCTGGTCAGGCACCGACTTTAGGTGCCTGTCCAGTGCCTGCTTGAAGACAGCCAGGGGTCTATTGGTAATCCCCATAATGTATGCTGGGAGGCAGTTGAACAGTCTTGGGCCCCTGACACTTATTGTGTTGTCTCTCAACGTGCTAGTGGCACCCCTGCTTTTCATTAGGGGATGTTACATCATCTGCCGAGTCTTTTGCTTTCGTAGGGAGTGACACTCGTGTGCAAGTTTGGTACTAATCCCTCTAGGATTTTCCAAGTGTATATAATAATGTATCTCTCCGCCTGCGTTCCAGGAGTACAGGTTTAGGAACTTCAAGCGTTCCCAGTAATTGAGGTGGTTTATTGCAGTTATGCGTGCCGTGAAGGTTCTCTGTACATTTTCTAGGTCAGCAATTTCACCTGCCTTGAAAGGTGCAATTAGTGTGCAGCAATATTCCAGCCTAGATAGAACAAGCGACCTGAAAAGTGTCAACATGGGCTTGGCATCCCTGGTTTTGAAGGTTCTCATTATCCATCCTGTCACAACTGTAGGACAGATCAGCGAGGGGGTGGAATAGCTATATATTACACAGATCAACTTGAATGTATCAATAACTCTTGCATAAGGGATGAGCATGGATAATATATTATAGCCAAATTTAAATCAAAAGACCTGCAAAAACCCCTCACAGTGATAAATATCTACAGATTACCACAGTCAAACATTCACCACTTTAGTGAAAAACTAGGAAACCTGATAACTGATACACACATGAACAAAGACCATTTGCTGCTCACAGAAGATTTCAATATAAATCTCCTACACGACCAGGACCCACAAGTAACAGAATTCACAAACACTATGAGCAACTGCTTGTTACTACCAACAATATCAAAACCTACAAGAATCTCCGAGACTAGTACCTCATTACTAGACCACATCTGGACTAACACTATATCCCCTCTAAAATCAGGCATAATCACAGACAACACCACAGACCACTATCCGACCTTTCTCATAACCAACCTTGGTAAATTGCCCCAAGAAATTACAAAAGTTACCTTCAGACTACATAACGAGTCAGCTGTAAATAACTTTATAACAGCTATGATTAATATTGACTGGCATAATGAGTTAGAAACATATTCAGATACTAATGAATGCATCAAGAATTTCCTTAAAAAAAAAAACACCACCTCTATAACAAACATTGCCCTAAAAAACTAAACAGATCACAGCTAAGAGACTTAACAATCCCTGGCTAACACCCAGCATCCTTAAATCCATTAACAAAAGGCACCAATATTAAAAAACAATACAGAAGGGGTCTAATAACCAGAGAACAATCCAAACACTACTCATCAATCCTTACCAGCCTGATAAGAAGGTCAAAAAAATTGTATTATGAAAACAGACTGCAGAACATAAAAAGTGATATGAAAAAAACCTGGAAGACCCTATCTGCAATTCTAGGAAATAAAAAAATATCGAAAAACAACACCATCACAATATCAAAAACAGATAAACCCTACTCTCACCTACTGAGACAGCAAACAGACTTAATGTTTTCTTCTCCACCATAGGAAACAACCTACCCTAATACGCTATTCCTAGCTCCTACCAACCCAATTGAAGTCTCGCTCATAATCAACACCCTTAAAAACAAGGCAGGAGACTTAAACAGCTTACCAACTTTTATGTACAAAAAAGCTTCACAGGTACTGTCACCAATTATAGCAACACTATTCAATAAATCCATTGAAGCCTCTACCTTTCCATCAGTTCTCAAAATATCTAGGGTCACCCCAATCCACAAAGGAGGTGATCAAACAGACTTGAATAATTATAGACCAATTTCAAAATTTACCACTACTTTCTAAAATCTTCGAAAAATTAATTCATAGACAAATCTATTCCTACCTCGTCTCACACAATGTACTCAACCCCTGTCAATTTGGATTCAGGACAAACAAGAGCACAAACGATGCTATTATGCACATGTTGGAGTTAATATACACTGCACTTGAGAAGAAAGAAGTCCCACTGGGAATCTTCATTGATCTACGCAAAGCTTTTGATACAGTCGACCATGATTTACTGCTCACAAAATTAGCACACTATGGTATAAGGGGCACCCACTCAACTACCTTAAGTCATACCTTAGCAACAGAAGCCAATACGTGTACACAAATGGAGTGAACTCTTACACACAACAAATTACAGTCGGAGTCCCTCAAGGAAGTGTCCTGGGGCCACTCCTATTCCTCATTTACATAAATGACCTACCGAATGCATCACAACTACTCAAACCCATTTTATTTGCAGATGACACAACATATGTCTTCTCTCACCCAAATCCAGTTATACTGGCCAACACTGTTAATGCAGAATTGCAGAAAATATCAACATGGATGACGACTAACAAGCTTACTCTCAATACTGACAAGACCTACTTCATACAGTTTGGAAGCAAACCCACAAATGTTCCACTTAACATAACGCTCAATGGTTCACCCATCACAAGACTCACAGAGGGAAAATTCCTAGGAATCCACCTTGACAGCAGCATTAAATTCCAAACACATATACAACAAATTTCCAAGAAAATCTCAAAGACAGTAGGCATATTATCTAAGATACGCTACTATGTACCTCAACCAGCTATCCTTGCACTATACCACTCACTCATCTACCCTTATCTCACTTATGGAATCTGTGCATGGGGATCTACAACATTAAATCACCTATTATGTGCCACAACCAGCTCTCATTGTACTATATCATTCTCTTATCTACCCTTATCTCACCGATGGAATCTGTGCATGGGGCTCAACAACCTTAAATCACCTTAGACCACTCATAACCCAGCAAAAGGCTGCAGTCAGGATGATAACAAATTCCCTCTAGACATCATACTCCACCTATATTCAAAACTTTAAAACTACTCACCGTAAAAGATATTCATACCTATTCATGTGCCTTCTACATACATAAAACTCTATATTCTAATATCAACTCTCTGCTCAAAAATTCTCCTCAACAACTTTAATAGGTCCCACAACCACGACACAAGACACAGATCACTATTTGACATACCCCGAGTCCATACTAACCAATGTAAAAATTCTATGCACATAAAGGGCCCCAGAATCTGTAATTCATTACCAGTAAATATTAAGTTAACCTTGTCGGAAAATCAATTCAAGACTCTTCTCAAAAATCACCTACTCATCCTATACAAAATACTCATACTGTAACAAACATTCAAACCCAATGTTATTTTACTTAAGATAATCTCAGTTTTATATTGTCATCCTCCTTAACACTTGTTGCAATTTCAATTTCATATCATATTGTCATTTAAAATGAAATATATAACTAGAAGAAACTCAATAAATTTCTCTAGTATTGTTATTTTACTAGTATAGCATCAACATATTTTAACTTGAAATAAAATATACAACTAGAATAAACTCAACCAATTTCTCTAGTATTGTCTTTTTAATAGTACGTATGTATAATCATATTGTAAATTGAAATGATATACTATAACTAGAATAAACTCAATCAGTTTCTCTAGTATTAAGTACTTAGTGAATAAGTATTTAGAATAAGCTGCCCCTAATGCCATGGCATGCCAGTGGCTCTCCTTGCATTACAATTTTATACTTGTAACTACCAATAACTATGTATACATGTAACATGCAATGAAATAAAAATATTGTTATATTATATTAGACCACTCATAACCCAGCAAAAGGCTGCAGTCAGAATGATAACAAATTCCCACTCTAGACAACATACTCCACCAATATTCAAAAGCCTAAAACTAATTGTGCCTACTACATACATAGAACTCTACATTCTAATATAAACCCTCCACTCAAAATTCTCCTCACCAACCTTAACAGGACCCATGACCATAACACAAGAAACAGATCACATTTCGATGTACCCCGCGTCCATAGCAACCTATGTAAAAATTCAATGCACATAAAGGGCCCCAGATTCTGGAACTCATTACCAGAAAATAAAAAAATAACCTTGTCTGAGAATCATTTTAAGACTTCTCAAAAACCACCTAATCACCCTTACCTAAATACTCATACTCAAAAAATACTCATTGTTATTTCTCCTATATGATAATTCCATTTTTATTATAATTATGTACGATAATATTACTTTCAAAAATGCTCAGTATTTTTTTCCTATAAGATAATCTCAATTTGTACTATGTATCATCATATTATGTACCTAGTCCATAAGTTTTTAGATTAAGCTGCCCGTTATGCCCTGGCTCTCCTTGCACTTCTATGTAAATCTCTATGTAAAATTGCGATGAAATAAAATATTTTTATTATTATTATTATTATTTTTCTGGCAGATGAGATTGCTACAGTGTTATGGTCCTTGAAGGTGAGATCCTCTGTCATGATCACTCCCAGGTCTTTGACGTCAGTTTTTCGCTCTATTGTGTGGTTGGAATTTGTTTTATACTCCGATGAGATTTTAATTTCCTCACGTTTTTCCATATCAGAGTAATTGAAACGTTTCATCATTGAACTTCATATTGTTTTCTGCAGCCCATTTAAAGATTTGGTTGACGTCTGCTTGGAGTCTTGCAGTGTCTTCAATGGTGGACACTGTCATGCAGATTCGGGTGTCATCTGCAAAGGAAGACATGGCACTGTTGTTTATATCCCTGTCTATGTCCAATATGAGGATGAGGAACAGGATGGGAGCGAGTACTGTGCCTTGTGGAACAGAGCTTTTCACCGCAGCCGCCTCAGACTTTACCCTGTTGACTACTACTCTATGTGTTCTACTTGTTAGGAAATTATAGATCCATCTACCAACTTTTCCTGTTATTCCTTTATCATGCATTTTATGTGCTATCACACCATGGTCACACTTATCAAAGGCTTTGCAAAGTCTGTGTATATAACATCTGCATTCTGTTTGTCTTCTAGAGCATCCAGGACCTTGTCGTAGTGGTCCAGTAGTTGGGACAGACAGGAGCGACCTGCTCTAAACCCATGCTGCCCTGGGTTGTGTAATTGATGGTTGTCAAGATGAGTGGCGATCTTGCTTCTTAGAACCTTTTCAAAGAATTTTTATGATATGGGATGTTAGCGCTATTTGTCTGTAGTTCTTTGCTATTGCTTTACTGCCGCCTTTGTGGAGTGGGGCTATGTCTGTTGTTTTTAGTAGCTGCAGGACGACCCCAGTGTCCATACTCCCTCTCCATAGGATGTTAAAATCACGTGATAGGGGCTTCTTGCAGTTCTTGATGAACACTGACTTCCATGAGTCAGGGCCTGGAGCAGGTGCATGGGCATGTCATTTATCGCCTTTTCAAAGTCATGTGGCGTCAGGGTAATGTCAGATAGGTTTGCGTCTACCAGGTTCTGTGGCACTCTCATAAAAAATAATTTAGGTCTTCAACTTTCAGTCTGGTTAGCAGCTTGCTAAAAACTGAGTCATACTGGGACTTTAGTAACTCACTCATTTCCTTGCTGTCATCTGTGTAGGACCTATCTCGTTTTAGTAGGGGCCCAATACTGGATGTTGTTCTCGACTTTAATTTGGCATAAGAAAAATACTTTGGGTTTCTTTCAGTTTCATTTTATGGCTTTTAGTTCTTCCTGCGTTTCTTGATTCCTGTAAGATTCCTTTGTTTTAATTCGATGTTTGCTATTTCTCTGACCAGTGCCTCCCTACGTATTTCAGATATATTGGCCTCTTGTAGCCGCTCTGTTATTCTTTGCCTTCGCCTGTATGGGAGCGCCTCTCTCTTCCTAGTTTACATCTTCTCCTCCTTTTCCTTAAGGAATTTGCCTTGAGCAAACTTCAAGTGCCACAGAGTTAATTTGTTCTAGACATAGGTTAGGATACGTGATGTAGGCTATCTTCCCAGTTTATATAATTTAGGACTTGGTTTACTTGGTCCCACCTTATGTTTTTGTTATTGAAGTTGAATTTGGAGAAGCCTCCCTCGTGACTCATCACATTTTGTCGATCTGGGGCCCCCTCATGCATGTCTGGACCTCTATTATGTTGTGATCTGAGTATATCGTTTTTGATATGATGACATTTCGTATCAGATCATTATTGTTAGTGAAGATGAGGTCAGCGTATTCTCCAATCTTGTAGGCTCTATTATTTGCTGGTTTAAGGTGAATTTGGTGCAGAATTTAAAAGCTCGGTGTGTGCGAGTTTTCATCTGAGCTGCCTCCTGGTGTTATATCTGCTACCACATTATTTGCAATATTCTTCCATTTTAGGTGCCTTAGGTTGAAGTCCCCAGGAGCAAGATGTTGGGGGCAGGGCTGGAAGGTTTCCAGACAGTGGTCAATTTTCAGAAGCTGGTCCTGGAATTTTGGGACGTTGCATCCAGAGGCTTGTATACAACCATGATGACCAGGTTTTGATTCTCGATCTTTACTGCTAAAACTTCAACTACATCATTTGAGACATTTTAGTTCTGAGCATATAAGTGACTCTGTTATTGTGTTTTTTCTCAGTTATTTGTTGATTTTTCTGAATTATATAATTTTGCTAATTAATTTTCAAAATCAGTAGCAGGTAATGCATTAGCAGTGATTTTGGCTATTCTTTGTTAATTCATGATTAATAATTAATAAATAATCATATGAACAATAATTTAAATATGATATATTGCACATAATGATTGTACCATTGTGTACATAGTATTCTACTGTAGCCCTCCTGTGCACAAAGCAGGCGCAGCTATGGCTGCCCTATATTTGGTCATTCCTAGGCCGTTGAGACTCCAGTGATGGTCTATTTGCAAGAACTGTTGCAACAACATACAAGGAACTTATAGTGACAAGAAAACTGACGGTGACTACAGCGAAATGGACCAATTAGAACCAAAACAGGAGACCTTCATTCAAATACCAGACCCGCTACCAGACGTACAACCAAGACAAGCAATCGTTTTCCACCACACTGAAGTAACTGACTCAATATCAACTGCACAGTGTTCAATGTGAAGTCAACAAGGAAAACCTAATCAACAAATCGACAAGGAAACCGACGGGTTGTAGTGTAGTGTAGTGTCGGTTTCTTTTTTTCCCTCAGTGCCAGGTGAGGGTGGAAGTGAACATTTAAACATGGCTGACTGGTATTCAATCACCAGCTACTGCCAGACGT
>WNWK01033016.1:0-21469 GCA_009830355.1 Cherax destructor
CTCTGCAGATAGGGGACCTGGAGGAATATTACCAACGTTGTTTTCATAAACGTGACTTCTGGGAGGATCACTTCAACCTACGTGTAATAAACGTGACTTCTGGGAGGATCACTTCAACCTACATGTTCTCCAGCTGATACTAGGTATGACTCATAACATCTTGAAGGAGTTATAGTGAAAGTGAACATATTTACATTTTTTTTTTTTTTTTTTGGGGGGGGAGTTACCATGCATTAATGGGAAATGGCTGATATGTTAAAAAAATATAAATGTCATATACTGCTTGCTAGTCTGAACATAATTATAGTTAACAAATGTAATGTATTGTGAATTACAGTGGTACCCCGAGTTTCATACAGCTCCCAACTCGAACATTTGTAATATAATAATAATAATATCTTTATTTACTACAAGTACATGTACAAGATTGCAGGCCTAGCTGACATCAATGACATACTACGATGTCTATAGAAAGCCACTTGTTATGCTGTCATTTCGGGCAAATTAGGTCCTTGTCCCTGGATGCGACCCACACCAATCAATTAACACCCAAAGTGCCCATTTTACTGATGGGTGAACATAGACAACCGGTGTAAAGAAACACGCCCAATGTTTCTACCCGTGCTGAGAATCGAACGCAGACCCTCGCAGTGTGAAGCGAGAGCTTTAGCGA
The DNA here is from genome assembly GCA_009830355.1 of Cherax destructor. Taxonomy (NCBI): domain Eukaryota; kingdom Metazoa; phylum Arthropoda; class Malacostraca; order Decapoda; family Parastacidae; genus Cherax; species Cherax destructor. The sequence continues at coordinate 674 of WNWK01033016.1, forward strand.
TCAGGCCACGGGGCACCGTGGCAAGGGTAGGTAGGTAGGTTAGGTAAGAGAGGTAGGTTAGGTAAGGGTAGGTAGGTTAGGTAAGGGTAGGTAGGTTCGGTAAGGGTAGGTAGGTTAGGTAAAGGGTAGGTAGGTTAGGTAAGGGTAGGTAGGTTAAGTAAGGGTAGGTAGGTAATGTAAGGGTAGGTAGGTTAGGCAAGGGTAGGTAGGTTAGGCAAGGATAGGTAGGTTAAGCAAGGGTAGGTAGGTAGGTTAGGTAAGTAGGTACGTATATACAGTATATGCCCGAAATGCTCAGGCATGCTAGTGGCTCTCTGTGCTTAGCAATAATTCATAACATGTAAATCACACATTGTATACTACGCAGAGAAATAAAAATTTGAATGTATGTATGTATGTATGTGCTCATCTAATTGTGGTTGCAGGGGTCAAGTCACAGCACCTGGCTCCTGTGTTTAAATAAATTTACCAACAGTCACAACGGCTTATTAGCCACAGTCTTCCTGCCACAGGTATTAATAGAAAAAGGCTCCTTCCCATCATTTATCAACTTAAACATGTCTAGATAGGCTTCTCTTCACAGCACAGCTCCATAAAGCCACTTGTAACTTTCTCCCAGCCAACCAAAAGTAGCGCAGTTTTCTCAAAAGTAACCCAACTGTATTTTAAATTAGCCAGAAATGTTGCAAGTAGCGGGGTCCAATATTTAATAGCGAAGAACCAACAAAAGAAGCATAATTCGCTACTTATAGCCTAATCTGGCAACATTTACTGGCGCCCACATCTCCAACTAACTTAACAGTTTTAAAATAAAATAAAAACTCACTTATTTCAGTGTTTAAACCCCATATTATTTATAAACCCGGAACAACAAATAATTGACCAAGTATTTTCATGTATTAAGACATAAATAATTTCAAGTCACACTGCTTTATGTTTATGCATGGAATACCTAAATAAAAACTTGTTTACGTAAGGAAATCACAACCTATGAAAGCAAAAAACTGGGCAGGAGATGTAACATCTCCCCAATGAAAAGCAGGGGCACCACGAGTACCCTAAGAGACAACACAATAAGTGTCAGGGGCCCAGGACTGTTCAACTGCCTCCCAGCATACACTGATGGGATTACCAATAGGCCATTGGCAGTCTTGAAGGAGCTGGACAGGCACCCAAAGTCAGTACCTTAGTAGCCGGGTTGTGGTTCATATGTCGGTTTATGTGTGGCCAGCAGTAACAGCCTGGGTGATCAGGCCCTGATCTACCACGAGGCCTGGTCACTGACTCGGTCGCGGGGGCGTTGACCCTCGGAACACCCTGCAGGTATACACAACATCCATCACTATACAACATCCATCACTACACAACATTCATCACTACACAACATCCATCACTACACAACATCCATCACTACACAACATCCATCACTACACAACATTCATCACTACACAACATCCATCACTATACAACATCCATCACTACACAACATTCATCACTACACAACATCCATCACTACACAACATTCATCACTACACAACATTCATCACTACACAACATCCATCACTACACAACATTCATCACTACACAACATCCATCACTACACAACATCCATCACTACACAACATCAATCACTACACAATATCCATCACTACACAACATCCATCACTACACAACATCAATCACTACACAATATCCATCACTACACAACATCCATCACTACACAACATTCATCACTACACAACATCCATCACTACACAACATCAATCACTACACAATATCCATCACTACACAACATCCATCACTACACAACATTCATCACTACACAACATCCATCACTACACAACATCCATCACTACACAACATTCATCACTACACAACATTCATCACTACACAACATCCATCACTACACACCATCCATCACTACACAACATCCATCACTACAAAACATTCATCATTACACAACATCAATCACTACACAACATCAATCACTACACAACATCCATCACTACACAACATCCATCACTACACAATATCCATCACTACACAACATCCATCACTACACAACATCAATCACTACACAACATCCATCACTACACAACATCAATCACTACACAACATCCATCACTACACAACATCCATCACTACACAACATCAATCACTACACAACATCCATCACTACAAAACATTCATCACTACACAACATCCATCACTACACAACATCCATCACTACACAACATCCATCACTACACAACATCCATCACTACACAACATCTATCACTACACAACATCCATCACTACACAACATCCATCACTACACAACATTCAGCACTACACAACATCCATCACTACACAACATCCATCACTACACAACATCCATCACTACACAACATCCATCACTACACAACATCCATCACTACACAACATCCATCACTACACATGGTGAAAAGCTCTGTTCCACAAGGCACAGTACTCGCTCCCATCCTGTTCCTCATCCTCATATCGGACATTGACAGGGATATAAGCCACAGTGCCGTGTCTTCCTTTGCAGATGACACCCGAATCTGCATGACAGTGTCCACCATTGAAGACACTGCAGAAAACAATATGAAGTTATATGATGAGAAATTTCAATTACTCCGATATGGAAAACGTGAGGAAATTAATATCTCATCAGAGTATAAACCAAATTCCAACCACACAATAGAGCGAAAAACTAATGTCAAAGACCTGGGAGTGATCGTGTCAGAGGATCTCACTTTCAAGGACCATAACACTGTATCAATCGCATCTGCTAGAAAAATGACAGGATGGATAATGAGAACTTTCAAAACCAGGGATGCGAAGCCCATGATGACACTTTTCAGGTCGCTTGTTCTATCTAGGCTGGAATATTGGTGCACACTAACTGCACCTTTTAAGGCAGGTGAAATTGCTGACCTAGAAAATGTGCAGAGAACCTTCATGGCACGCATAACTGCGATAAACCACCTCAGTTACTGGGAACGCTTGAAGTTTCTAAACCTGTACTCCCTAGAATGCAGGCGGGAGAGATACATTGTTATATACACTTGGAAAATACTAGAGGGATTAGTACCAAACTTGCACACGAGTGTCAGTCCCTACGAAAGCAAAAGACTCGGCAGACGATGTAACATCCCCCCAATGAAAACCAGGGGTGCCACTAGCACGTTGAGATACAACAAAATAAGTGCCAGGGGCCCAAGACTGTTCAACTGCCTCCCAGCATACATAAGTGGGATTACCAATAGACCCCTGGCTGTCTTCAAGCAGGCACTGGACAGGCACCTAAAGTCGGTGCCTGACCAGCCAGGCTGTGGTTTGTACGTTGGACTGCGTGCGGCCATCAGTAACAGTCTGGTTGATCAGCCCCTGATCCACCATGAGGCCTGGTCACAGACCGGGCCGCAGGGGCGTTGACCCCCGGAACTCTCTCCAGGTAAATTCCAGGTAAACACAATATCCATCACTAAACAACACTACACAACAGTCATCGCTACACAACATCCATCACTACACAACATCCATCACTACACAACATCCATCACTACACAACATCCATCACTACACAACATCCATCACTACACAACATCCATCACTACACAACATCCATCACTACACAACATTTATCACTACACAACATCCATCACTACACAGCATCAATCACTACACAACATCCATCACTACACAACATCCATCACTACACAACATCCATCACTACACAACATCCATCACTACACAACATTCATCACTACACAACATCCATCATTACACAACATCCATCACTACACAACATCCATCACTACACAACATCCATCACTACATAACATCCATCACTACACAACATCCATCACTACACAACATCCATCACTACACAACATCCACCACTACACAACATCCATCACTACACAACATCCATCACTACACAACATCCATCACTACACAACATCCATCACTACACAACATCCATCACTGCACAACATCCATCACTACACAACATCCATCACTACACAACATCCATCACTACACAACATCCATCACTACACAACATCCATCACTACGCAACATTCATCACTACACAACATTCATCACTACACAACATCCATCACTACACAACATCCATCACTACAAAACATCCATCACTACACAACATCCATCACTACACAACATTCATCACTACACAACATCCATCACTACACAACATCCATCACTACACAACATCCATCACTACACAACATCCATCACTACACAACATCCAACACTACACAACATCCATCACTACACAACATCCAACACTACATATCCATCAATACACAACATCCATCACTACATATCCATCACTACACAACATCCATCACTACATATCCATCACTACACAACACCCATCACTACATATCCATCACTACACAACATCCATCACTATACAACATCCAACACAACACATCCATCACTACACAACATCCATCACTACACAACATCCAACACTACACATCCATCACTACTCAACATTCTTAACAATATTTCGAGGGTAACTATAATCTGAACACTAGTATATGAGGTGAACCTCGGGAAGATTTTAATAATAGAAATTTTTAATAAAAATTTGATTGTATATCTTTTTTCACCTATCTCTAAAAGTTCTTTTTTCCAAGAGGTTTCTGAGCAAGAAGTAACCATGGATTCTGACAGCTCCAGCGATGACGAGTCTGTGGTGATCGTCCCTTCCGTTGAGGATCAACGTAAACTTCGGGATAAGGTCATCCAACAGGCAAAAGAAGATATGACTGTCAACAGAGCCTTGTATGCTACAAATATTGATTCTGGAATAACCCAATCCGAGGTCTATCAGCATTATAAGAACTTCGGTGAGATTATTAGTTTAACGATGGAGTCTTACACCACCCTCGAGGCTTCACCAACACCAGTGATCACAGCTGCTACTAAGGTCTCACCAACACCAGTGATCACAGCTGCTACTAAGGTCTCGCCAACACCAGTGATCACAGCTGCTACTAAGGTCTCACCAACACCAGTGATCACAGCTGCTACTAAGGTCTCACCAACACCAGTGATCACAGCTGCTACTAAGGTCTCGCCAACACCAGTGATCACAGCTGCTACTAAGGTCTCACCAACACCAGTGATCACACCTGCTACAAAGGTCTCACCAACACCAGTGATCACAGCTGCTACTAAGGTCTCACCAACACCAAACTCGAACCGTAAAGTTTCCCTGAAAAGGACACTGGATGTGTCAGAATCCAGCGATGAACAATCTTCCCCACCAGCAAAGAAAATAAACTCTGTTTGGAACAGAATATCCCCACCAAGGGATGAACCTGCTACAAGAATCTCCCCACCAAGGGATGAACCTGCTACCAGAACCTCCCCAACAGAAAACTGGAACCATAACATTTCTACAAAAAGGACACTAGATTTTTCTGATTCCAGGGAAAATAAAATTAGAGCAAAAAGAAAACCAAAATTGTCTAGGAATAATTTCCGACTTACCTTTGACTATTGAAAAGCTTCTTAAAGTGCAGAAAAAAATATGTAAAAAAGAATAGATTAAGTTTTATGGAGACAATGATAACTCTGCCACGAACTGAAAGTATTTAATTAACGTTTTATTTGTAAGATTATTGTTATTTTAAGTTAATATACTTAGGAAAAGAGAATATTTAAGTTTAGTTTTTTCATTTTAAGGTAATATACTTAGGAAAATTTAATATTTAAGTTTGAGGACAGAAGAGCAGAGATTTTAGTATTGAATAAATGTTTAAGAAAAACCCACAAGTTGATAAATGAGATACTTGTGTAATATTTGGGTATCTTTATTAGGGTAATGTTTAGCCAGCCAGTGACGTCTTCAGTAAAATGTAAACTGGAAGGGGAGGGTAGAAACATTTCGACGTGTTTCCTTACACCTGTTCACCTAGCAGCAAGTAGGTACCTGGGTGTTAGTCGACTGGTGTGGGTCACATCCTGGGGGACAAGATTGAGGACCCCAATGGAAATAAGACAGACAGTCCTCGATGACGCACTGACTTTCTTGGGTTATCCTGGGTGGCTAACCCTCCGGGGTTAAAAATCCAAAGAAATCTTATTTTATTTATCTTCCAGTCAGTGTGGATGCAGTGTTGAAGTTTCTCTTTTATTGGGTCTTGCATTTTTCCACACTCTATTGAATATCATTTGCTGGTCAATTTATCATTTGGAATTTTTTTGCAGAACATTTTAAAAGCATAGAAGAAATTTTCCCTTACTCTTTACTCTCTCATAAATTGTATGATGGATTTTGAGATGATTCTGTTACTGTCATAGTTTTTTTCTTTATCATCACTCGCTCCATCACTCGCTCCATCACTCGCTCCATCACTCGCTCCATCACTCGCTCCATCACTCTCTCCATCACTCTCTCCATCACTCTTGTCACAGGTGTGCCAGTATTACAGTTCAATAACTGCAACATATCTCCACCCCTAACAAAATATTTGTTATACTGTATTTAACGTAATTGCCTTACAAGATAATTATTTTCAACATTATACTCTTGCAGATGCGGCAAAACAGTATCATTCATCAAATGCCCATGAAAAAGAGCTCCTCCAATTGAAAAGCCTTGGAGAACAGAGGAATTTCTTTCAGAATGATACACTTGAGTATTTAATTGACCAATACATAGTTGGTGAGTAATGTATTATGAAAGTAGATTGTGATATAATTTATCTTATATTTTGAGTTTTAGGGGCTTCAGCATCTAACATTCTTGTGTGATTGTGTTAAATAGAAGTGTGTGGAGACAAGTGTTTTTTAATGGATGTGCTGTTGGAGTGTGAACAAGAGTAACTTTTATGAGGGGATTCAGGGAAAGTGGTTAGCCAGACCTGAGTCCTGGAGGTAGATAGGGCAGTACCTGCACTCTGAAGGAGGGGTGGGATTGTTGCAGTCTGAGGGTAATCTGATTGTGATGCCAGCACACTTTTGGAAAGATGGCAATTGAGTGAATGTTGGTGAATGTGTTTTCTTCTCTGGGTCACCCTGCCTTGACAGGAGACTGCCATTGAGTTAAATTATGTTTTCCTTAAAACAGTATAACACAGAGACAACTGCCACTAAGCCAACAAGTGGTGAGTAAGACAGTTGTAGAGAAGAACTTTACAGAGATATTTTGCCTGTGGAACAAGCTTTATCAGTCAGGTTTCATCAGTCAGGATTCTTTAGTCAGGCTTCATCAGTCAGGAGTCTTCAGTCAGGCTTCATCAGTCAGATTTCTTCAGTCAGGCTTTATCAGTCAGATTTCTTCAGTCAGGCTTCATCAATCAGGATTCTTCAGTCAGGCTTCATCAGTCAGGAGTCTTCAGTCAGGCTTCATCAGTCAGGAGTCTTCAGTCAGGCTTCATCAGTCAGATTTCTTCAGTCAGGCTTCATCAATCAGGATTCTTCAGTCAGGCTTCATCAGTCAGGAATCTTCAGTCAGGCTTCATCAGTCAGGAGTCTTCAGTCAGGCTTCATCAGTCAGGAGTCTTCAGTCAGGCTTCATCAGTCAGGAGTCTTCAGTCAGGCTTCATCAGTCAGATTTCTTCAGTCAGGCTTCATCAGTCAGGAGTCTTCTATCAGGCTTTATCAGTCAGATTTCTTCAGTCAGGCTTCACCAGTCAGGATTCTTCAGTCAGGCTTTATCAGTCAGATTTCTTCAGTCAGGCTTCATAAGTCAGGATTCTTTAGTCAGGCTTTATCAGTCAGATTTCTTCAGTCAGGCTTCATCAATCAGGATTCTTCAGTCAGGCTTCATCAGTCAGGATTCTTCAGTCAGGCTTTATCAGTCAGATTTCTTCAGTCAGGCTTCATCAGTCAGGATTCTTTAGTTAGGCTTCATCAGTCAGATTTCTTCAGTCAGGCTTTATCAGTCAAATTTCTTCAGTCAGGCTTTATCAGTCAGATTTCTTCAGTCAGGCTTCATCAATCAGGATTCTTCAGTCAGGCTTCATCAGTCAGGAGTCTTCAGTCAGGCTTCATCAGTCAGGAGTCTTCAGTCAGGCTTCATCAGTCAGATTTCTTCAGTCAGGCTTTATCAGTCAGATTTCTTCAGTCAGGCTTCATCAGTCAGGATTCTTTAGTCAGGCTTCATCAGTCAGATTTCTTCAGTCAGGCTTTATCAGTCAAATTTCTTCAGTCAGGCTTTATCAGTCAGATTTCTTCAGTCAGGCTTCATCAGTCAGGATTCTTCAGTCAGGCTTTATCAGTCAGATTTCTTCAGTCAGGCTTCATCAGTCAGGATTCTTTAGTCAGGCTTTATCAGTCAGATTTCTTCAGTCAGGCTTCATCAGTCAGGATTCTTCAGTCATGCTTCATCAGCCAGGAGTCTTCAGTCAGGCTTCATCAGTCAGATTTCTTCAGTCAGGCTTTATCATTGACTGATGAAGTCTGTTAAATAGATGACATCTCAGTAAAGTTCCCCAATGTAGTTTTTTCCACCCTTTTGTTGTATCATGTATGTATCACCTCCAGTATCACTGTCACTATTGTTGTATCATGTATGTATCACCTCCAGTATCACTGTCACTATTGTTGTATCATGTATGTATCACCTCCAGTATTACTGTCACTATTGTTGTATTATTATTTATCACTCGTTCTGTATATTGTTTTGCCTATTATATAATTAAAATAATCACTCTGCTGTCTGTAATATTGAGTAGAAAATTGTATTTATTGCTGCTGAGCTTTATAACTTAACAACATGAAATGGAGACTGGATATGTGAAAAAACATTGCCCCCACAAAAAATGTTGCTACATCTTCAGGAGCCAAGCCATATATTTCTTTGTATGTAAATTGACTCAATTTTTTTTAATTTATGTATGCACAACTTTTGTATGCTAGGGGTTTGGACATCCAGCAGGTGTGTGTGAGAGTTCTAGATAGGAATGAGTGGGAGCAAATGGTTTGGGACCTGACGAGCTGTTGGAGTTTAAGCAGGGTAACTTTTGTGAAGGGATTCAGGGAAACCGGTTAGCCAGACTTGAGTCTTGGAAGTGGGAAGTACAGTGCCTGTACTCTAAAGGAGGGGTTTGGGATATTTGCTGTTTGGAGTGATATCTAAACTGTCATCCGCACTCCTCTGGCAAGACAGCGATAGTGAGAATGATAGTGAAAGTGTTTCTTTTTCGGGTCACCCTGCCTCAGTGGGAGACAGCCAGCGTGTTAAAAAAAATAAGAATAAATAATTGAAACAGAACTATTAAAATTCATTAAACAGACTATGGGGCCTACCCTTCCTCAGGAAAAATCATCAAAAATTTAACATTTCTGCCACTTTGAGGCCTATTTGAAGTTACTTTCCGTCTGAAACTGATCAGTCTCTATTTCACTAGTATGTGTTCCATTCTATCAATTAATACCAAGAAACAACCAATGAAACCATAGAAACCACCCTAGAGAGCTCCTCAAAGTCTATAAACCAAACGCATGTGGCAAGATTTTTTTTTATACTGTGCATGCCCATCACACAGACCTATTTTCTAATGTCTAAACTAAAATTTACCATTCATCGTATTTGAGGGCACTGTGCCTAAGACGTAGCTCAAGGATCCCAAGGATAATAAAGTCACTTTTTCTTACTTTTTGGGTTATTTTATGTTATTTTCACATATGTTACTGTTTGTAGATTGTTAAGCGTATGTTACTATGCACGATAGTTTGTGTAACTGTTTGTGTACCTGTACCTACATAAACCTACTATATGAGTGACAATAATGTTGATATACTTGGGAGACAGTGAAAGGGTTAAGCCGTGCTCTATCTGTTCTCAATACACCTTACACATCTCAACAATGTAAAGTGATGTTTTAAGTTTGTGGTGTGTGTGTGCCTTTGTTAACCTTGATAAGGTATCTTATTTTTTAATATACAGCTTCTCCTCACTTAATGACGGAGTTCCGTTCCTAAGTCCACGTCGTTAAACAATCTCGTCGCTAAGTGAGGAGCATACTATAATGGCAGTGGGTTTGTGTCAGCCATCTTTGATATTGTTTTAATGTCACCTGTGCACCACTTATAACATTTCTGGTTTACTACTTTTAAATGTTTATACAGTAGTGTATTGTATATTGAAATAAACAGAAATAGAGGAAATCAGCTCTAATATACATTATTTAGGTATGAATACTGGTCAGAGAGCCTGTCATAAGTCCGAAGCGTCAGTAAACGAGTACGTCTCTAAGTGAGGAGAGGCTGTATTTGTTGGCAATTTGCCTTTCATTGTTATTCTATAGTTTTATCTTATTTATTTATTCTTGTACAGTTAGCAAAGTTCAACAGGCCATTAATGAGGCATCAGCTACACAGGGAATGTGAACGTGTTGTAGAAAATGAAGGACGTATCAACCATTGTATTTACAATTTTAGTAAGTTTTTCTGGTTTCCATTACAGTGAACTTTGATTTAACAGACTAATAGGGAGTAAGGGTGTCTGTTAAAGCCCATTCTCCATTAATCTGAATTGTGAGAATATTTTTCCATGATCATATCAGTAATGGATAAATCTGGATTTAATTCAAAGTGAATACGTATACCCAGCAGACCGTAAAAATAATGGAAAATTGCGGATTTAATAGACTTTGTCTATTGATTCTATATATGTGTTAAGTCCTAAATATTTTAAATTGGGGTTTATATAATTGGCACCGGATGTGACCCTGATTGTTCTGCTCATTTCATACTTTTAAATATTTACTGTCTTTGTGAAAACATAATTTGTACACATCACCAGTTGTCACAAGGAGTAGTCACAAAGAGTAGTAATCAACAGAGTAAAGTCTGAGGCGGCTACGGTGAAAAGCTCTGTTCCACAAGGCACAGTACTCGCTCCCATCCTGTTCCTCATTCTTATATCGGACATTGACAGGGATATCAGCCACAGTGCCGTGTCTTCCTTTGCAGATGACACCCGAATCTGCATGACAGTGTCCACCATTGAAGACACTGCAAGACTCCAAGCAGACATCAACCAAATCTTTAAATGGGCTCCAGAAAACAATATGAAGTTCAATGATGAGAAATTTCAATTACTCCGATATGGAAAACGTGAGGAAATTAAAATCTCATCGGAGTATAAAACAAATTCCAACCACACAATAGAGCAAAAAACTAATGTCAAAGACCTGGGAGTGATCATGACAGAGGATCTCACCTTCAAGGACCATAACACTGTAGCAATCGCATCTGCCAGAAAAATGACAGGATGGATAATGAGAACCTTCAAAACCAGGGATGCCAAGCCCATGTTGACACTTTTCAGGTAGCTTGTTCTATCTAGGCTGGAATATTGCTGCACACTAACTGCACCTTTCAAGACAGGTGAAATTGCTGACCTAGAAAATGTACAGAGAACCTTCACGACACGCATAACTGCAATAAACCACCTCAATTACTGGGAACGCTTGAAGTTCCTAAACCTGTACTCCCTGGAATGCAGGCGGGAGAGATACATTATTATATACACTTGGAAAATCATAGCCCATTAGTACCAAACTTGCACACGAAAGCAAAAGACTCGGCAGGCGATGTAACATCCCCCAATGAAAAGCAGGGGTGCCACTAGCACGTTGAGAGACAACACAATAAGTGTCAGGGGCCCAAGACTGTTCAACTGCCTCCCAGCACCCTGCACCCCTGGCTGTCTTCAAGCAGGCACTGGACAGGCACCTAAAGTCGGTGCCTGACCAGCCAGGCTATGGTTTGTATGTTGGACTGCGTGCGGCTAGCAGTAACAGCCTGGTTGATCAGGCTCTGATCCAACATGAGGCCTGGTCACAGACCGGGCCGCAGGGGCGTTGACCCCTGGAACTCTCTCCAGGTAAACTCCAGGTACCCATCCTGTGGATGGCAGTCAAAAGATTACTGAGGTACATAATGGGTCTAGGACCTAGGCCCCCCAAAGTTTTGATAGCTAAACAAGTTACAGTGGTAATGAATTTATTTACATGTTCATATCTGGTTACAATTGTAATGAGTTATTTGTGCAGACATGAATAAAGCTACAAAAATATTACAATGTAGCTTATATGTGGTTCTGAATTATTTATATTACTTTATATTTTAGCATGGTATGCTTGAATTTAAACAAGCTTAAAGTGGTTACTCATATTTACAACAGGCACAGTGTGGGTATTTTTCCAGAATGGATGTTAACATGCCGCTGTGGATAAAATACTTTGACATTTCTTGAACATTTGCGAGTGAGTTGTCTCTGAATTCCTTAATTTTATCACATTACAGCATATAATGATGCAACGTTTGACATTTGTCCCTCTATCACTTCACACACGGAGGACCCGGGTTCGATTCCCGGCGGGGTGGAAACATTTCGACGTGTTTCCTTACACCTGTTGTCATGTTCACCTAGCAGCAAATAGGTACCTGGGTGTTAGCCGACTGATATGGGTCGCATCCTGGGGGACAAGATTAAGGACCCCAATGGAAATAAGACAGACAGTCCTCGATGACGCACTGACTGTCTTGGATTATCCTGGGTGGCTAACCCTCCGGGGTTAAAAATTCGAAGAAAATATTATCTCTATCTTATCTTATCTTATCTTATCTTATACTGTATGTACTTCAGCTGGTGGTGGTGTTGGGCATTCTTCTATACACCTGCTGCCTCTGTTCAACTAGCAATATGTATCTGGTGTTAGCTGACTGTTGTGGGTTGCATCCTGGTGTACAAAATTAAAGAACACCCATGAAAATAATAGACAGTTCTCAATGACGCACTAAATTTATTTGGTTATCCTGGGTGGGCTAGCCCTCTGGGTTAAAAATCCCAACAAAATTTTTGTCTTTTTTTTTTTAGCCCCTTAGTAGATGTTCATTGTAAGGGTAGTTGAAGTGTTTAGCATATCTTCCTTATATCTAATACCCCAGGTGACCATTGATGAACATTTTAAGGAAACTAGACATGATATAATGTTAGATTTAAAGTTAAACAATGTTTTCAGGTGGGATTTCATTACCTACTGACAGAGGCATGGGGGCAAGTTGTTCCCTGTCTGATGCATCAAGATATACACAGAGGTTAGTTATGTTTGCAACCCACACGTTAAGATATTATTTTAATCAGTGCATTAATTGGTTATACATTATCTTCCCAAGCAACTCAATATGAAATTAAGGCCATGTATTAAATTATAACTTGACCAGACAGTACCTGTAAAATGTACACAGAATATTAGTAGGGAGTATGTTCTCTTGCATTAGTGAAGAATGAGAATTTTTAAACGGCATGTAATCATAAATGTATTGCATTTTTTTGGTAAAGAGACATCATTGTAGATATATAAAATCTTTATTTGGTGATGTTTCACCCATACATTGGGTGTTTTCTGTTTATGATGTGATAAAGCTCACTGCATGGTGAAAATTCATCAATTAAGAATTTTACATAACTTTATTTGTGTTTTTTTTTTTTTTTTTTTTTACTTTGTGTTGGTATCTTCCTATTGGTACTCATAGATCAGTATCAATAGAAAGTGCACCTGTCTTGCACTCGGCAGACAGGGATGATCAAGCCTCAGTTTCATTTGTACATTTTATATTTTGGCTAACAATGCCTTGCAGTGTCCATTCATTGAAGTTGTGGGTAGTGGTCACATACATAAAATGATTAATTATTTTAGGGAGCGTGGTGGAACCTCTTCACATAGTGTCAACAAGACTACAACAGATGTGGGGACACAAAAGAATTCTCACCATGATATAATTAAGGCTTTCCAATCTCTACATGAAGTAAGTTGATTGGCATTATCTTTTTTTAAACTTTCATCCATCTTCCGTCAAAATAAAATTGGAAAGTCATTCACTATCATTCATTCATTAGCTGCATTCCTAGTTTGTCTTTTTTGACCTGCTTATAATAATAATAAAAATAATAATAATAATTTTTATTTCATCATGATACAATGTTTGTACAGAGATGGGTGACATTTAGTTGTGTATGCAGAAAGTCCATTGTTATGCAGAGTATTTTGGGCAACTTAAGACTAAAATGGCAACAACCAGTTAATTACTTATATATACAGTCTCTAAGGGTTGATAAACAATAAATTTACAAATTATAAGAACAAACAAGCAGTCAGTTGTTACTTAAGGTTGGATTATGATTACAGGTAACAAGAATAAGAATAGTATATATTTTTCAAATGTTTGTGGTTGAGAGAATTGCTTAAGGATGACACAACTATGAAACCTCAAACAAGATAGGAGGACCATGTACATACTTCAGATGTCCTGATCCCAACAAGACTACTAGATATAGTGCCCATCAAGTACTGTATGGTTACATATAGTCATCTCTAAAATTTCTTAGGTCCATTAGGATGTACTTTTTCAGTGTAGATTTCAAGAGTGGCTATGACCAGGCCTTGGAAGCCAGGAATCTAAAACTAATTGAAAAAAGTTGGAGCCAAGAGCTAGGGCTTGACCCTTTAAACGCACAACTAGGTGTCACGTACATAAAAACATACATGATACGTAAGGCAATTGTGTGAATGTGGTATCTCAGCAATGTGTGTTAATGTGGAGGAGGAGGGAGGGAAGGAAATGACCTTATCATTACCTGGAGTTTACCTGGAGAGAGTTCCAGGGGTCAACGCCCCTGCGGCCCGGTCTGTGACCAAGCCTCATGTTGGATCACAGCCTGATCAACCAGGCTGTTACTGCTGGCCGCACGCAGTCCAACGTACGAACCACAGCCTGGCTGGTCAGGCACCGACTTTAGGTGCCTGTCCAGTGCCTGCTTGAAGACAGCCAGGGGTCTATTGGTAATCCTCCTTATGTATGCTGGGAGGCAGTTGAACAGTCTTGGGCCCCTGTCACTTATTGTGTTGTCTCTCAACGTGCTAGTGGCACCCCTGCTTTTCATTGGGGGGATGTTACATCGTCTGCCGAGTCTTTTGCTTTCGTAGGGAGTGACTCTCGTGTGCAAGTTTGGTACTAATCCCTCTAGGATTTTCCAAGTGTATATAATAATGTATCTCTCCCGCCTGCGTTCCAGGGAGTACAGGTTTAGGAACTTCAAGCGTTCCCAGTAATTGAGGTGGTTTATCGCAGTTATGCGTGCCGTGAAGGTTCTCTGTACATTTTCTAGTTCAGCAATTTCACCTGCCTTGAAAGGTGCAGTTAGTGTGCAGCAATATTCCAGCCTAGATAGAACAAGCGACCTGAAAAGTCTCAACATGGGCTTGGCATCCCTGGTTTTGAAGGTTCTCATTATCCATCCTGTCATTTTTCTGGCAGATGCTATTGCTACAGTGTTATGGTCCTTGAAGGTGAGATCCTCTGTAATGATCACTCCCAGGTCTTTGACATTAGTTTTTCGCTCTATTGTGTGGTTGGAATTTGTTTTATACTCCGATGAGATTTTAATTTCCTCACGTTTTCCATATCGGAGTAATTGAAATTTCTCATCATTGAACTTCATATTGTTTTCTGGAGCCCATTTAAAGATTTGGTTGATGTCTGCTTGGAGTCTTGCAGTGTCTTCAATGGTGGACACTGTCATGCAGATTCGGGTGTCATCTGCAAAGGAAGACACGACACTGTGGCTGATATCCCTGTCAATGTCCGATATGAGGATGAGGAACAGGATGGGAGCGAGTACTGTGCCTTGTGGAACAGAGCTTTTCACCGTAGCCGCCTCAGACTTTACTCTGTTGACTACTACTCTTTGTGTTCTACTTGTTAGGAAATTATAGATCCATCTACCAACTTTTCCTGTTATTCCTTTATCACGCATTTTGTGTGCTATTACACCATGGTGACACTTGTCAAAGGCTTTTGCAAAGTCTGTGTATATAACATATGCATTCTGTTTGTCTTCTAGAGCATCCAGGACATTGTCGTAGTGGTCCAGTAGTTGGGACAGACAGGAGCGACCTGCTCTAAACCCATGCTGCCCTGGGTTGTGTAATTGATGGTTATCTAGATGAGTGGCGAACTTGCTTCTTAGAACCCTTTCAAAGATTTTTATGATATGGGACGTTAGCGCTATTGGTCTGTAGTTTTTTGCTATTGCTTTACTGCCGCCTTTGTGGAGTGGGGCTATGTCTGTTGTTTTTAGTAACTGTGGGACGACCCCAGTGTCCATGCTCCCTCTCCATAGGGCCTGGAGCGGAGTGCATGGGCATGTCATTTATCGCCTTTTCGAAGTCATGTGGCGTCAGGGTAATGTCAGATAGACTTGCGTTTACCAGGTTCTGTGGCACTCTCATAAAAAATTCATTTAGGTCTTCAACTTTCAGTCTGGTTAGCGGCTCGCTAAAAACTGAGTCATACTGGGACTTTAGTAACTCACTCATTTCCTTGCTGTCATCTGTGTAGGACCCATCTCGTTTTAGTAGGGGCCCAATACTGGATGTTGTTCTCGACTTTGTTTTGCCATAAGAAAAGAAATACTTTGGGTTTCTTTCAATTTCATTTATGGCTTTTAGTTCTTCCCGCGTTTCTTGAGTCCTGTAAGATTCCTTTAGTTTTAATTTGATGTTTGCTATTTCTCTGACCAGTGCCTCCCTACGTATTTCAGATATATTGGCCTCTTGTAGCCGCTCTGTTATTCTTTGCATTCGCCTGTATAGGGAGCGCCTCTCTCTTTCTAGTTTACATCTTCTCCTCCTTTTCCTTAAGGGAATTTGCCTTGAGCAAACCTCAAGTGCCACAGAGTTAATTTGTTCTAGACATAGGTTAGGATCCGTGATGCTTAGGCTATCTTCCCAGTTTATATAATTTAGGACTTGGTTTACTTGGTCCCACCTTATGTTTTTGTTATTGAAGTTGAAATTGGAAAAGGCTCCCTCGCGACTCATCACATTTTGTCGATCTGGGGCCCCCCTCATACACGTCTGAACCTCTATTATGTTGTGATCTGAGTATATCGTTTTTGATATGATGACATTTCGTATCAGATCATCATTGTTAGTGAAGATGAGGTCCAGCGTATTCTCCAATCTTGTAGGCTCTACTATTTGCTGGTTTAAGGTGAATTTGGTGCAGATATTTAAAAGCTCGTGTGTGTGTGAGTTTTCATCTGAGCTGCCTCCTGGTGGTATCTCTGCTACCACATTATTTGCAATATTCCTCCATTTTAGGTGCCTTAGTTTGAAGTCCCCCAGGAAATATTTTATGAGAATACTCTTGTTGTAGCAGTAGGAAATGCTCTATATAACCATGGACTTGCTGCATGCATTCAGATGTCACCCATTTCTATATAAACATTGTATCATGTGGAAATAAACTTTGACTTGAATGTACAGTATCATAAATTACAGTCTTAATAAGCTTTTGTTTCTTCTAGGTCTTTATTCCTCTGGTGGCCAGTGATGCACATAAATGGAGTCTCATTTTGCAGTGCCTTTTATGTCTTGAGAAGAAATTGGCAACATACTTACTATCATCTTTTGACTTTGAGTGTTTAGTAAGTTTAATATTTTTTTTTTTATTTTAGTTTATTATTCTATATTTCTAATCCTAATAATGTTTTGTCTTTGTGAATGTGTTAAGAGGTATGAGTATTGTTGGTGTCAACTCAGTAGACATGTGGCTTGCATGCTACTCTTGCACCAAGAGCTCTTGCTCAACTTTTGTCACAGGTCACAATTTACACAACTCTGTCCTGGGTACTAGGAAACAATTGTTTATATTTCCAAAAAAATTATTTACAAGAAATACAATAAAATGAAGAGGATGGAATATTGTGAGCACAAACTAACCCATTGGAAGTGAGGCTTGCATGAAACCACTGCACGACAGTTATTGAAGACTTTAAAACCAATCACAGACAACAATTCCTGGTGAAAATCTTGTCTTAAAAAAAAGAATAGTGGCTGAATCAAAGGAACATATTTGATTATCTAATTCTTATAGTCCAGTCATCATCTCTAAGATCAGCTACAACCAGTCACATTGTCATTGTTTGTGAAACTCAATTTCCAACCAGGGAATGAGCGGGGATTGAACCCATGGTAAGTGAATCATAAAACTCTGGGCCATTATGTTCTGTGGTTTGTTTGCATTTGTGTTATTTTGATTTTGTGAGTCACGAAAACTCATTATCTTTCTACAGTCTACTAGTGCTTAAAAAAAACAGTAATCTTTGATTGTGGCTTTATCTTTAGCCTGGTGGCTAAAGCTCTCACTTCACACGGGAAGTGTCTGGGTTCGATTCCCAGCCAGGGTAGAAACATTGGACATGTTTCTTTACACCTGTTGTCTGTGTTCACCCATTAGTAAATCGGTACCTGGGTGTTAGTTGACTGGTATGGGTCTCATCCTGGGACACTGACCTAATTTGCCCCAAATGCTCAGCATAACAAGGGGCTTTCTATATAGTAGTATGTCATTGATGTTATCTAGGACTGTATACCTTGTACATGTACTTATAGTAAATAAAGATATTATTACAGTATATTATATTATCTTTATAAAATGTTGAAAACCTTTTTTATTTTGTCCATCAAGTTATTAGCTGACTTAATGCATCAACTATATCGTTCTTCTTTCACATTTATACTAACCCTCCACACATCTACCACTTAACATAAGCACCCTTTTTCCCTTACCATATACCACTGAATGACCCACAAATTTGGATTTTTTTTCTGTTTGTGAATATAAAAAAAATAATGTGTACTGTGGGGAATTAAGAGATTACCTGTCTGGGCTTCACCGCCACTTACGACAAATAATCTCCCGGGGAGATGATGGGTTAATTTTACCGCTGTTACCCCCGTTAGGCGTGTGAGAAAACTAGTCACCCTGGTCGCTGAAATGACTCCCTTCGATATTTTCACACCTCTGAACCCACTTCCGCTCTAGACCAGTTTAATAAGAATGGGTAACATCAATAGTTACGGTAGTGTTAATTTTAGTGGACTGTATGGGTTAATATTGGACTGATTGAGGAGAAGGAGGAGAGAGTACAATTAATTAATATTCACTCACCCTTTATTCGTGTCCCTGATGTTCATTGGTTATCGTCGACATAACCACAACACAGATATTCATTATAACATCCTAATCGGCCGACTACAGATAGTTACAACGGTAATACTGAGCTGTGGCTGAGGGAGTCGCTTCCTTTGTTGGTGTTCCCCTCGCGTCGATCTCTTTAGGTCCTGCCCGGTAGAAATTGTTTCCCGGCAAGACGATGATGTTGTGGTGGTCGTCCCAATGAGTCAAGAGAAAGTTGATTCCCTTGAGCTCTCTACAGTCCTCGAGACTGGACTGTTAAATTACCATGTGGTTGATCAGGGAGTAGCGATTCGTATCCTCTCACTATTTCCCTTTCTTACAGTTTATTCACATAACTTTAACCACTATACACACTATGGTTTAATGTCCCACTAGTTTATACACTTTCATCGTCTCTATACCGAAATTCAGAGTCGATGAGTAGAGATGGAAACGATCATCTTCATACCCAACATGGCGGTCCTGGATAGTCACGTCACCTATATTGTGGTTACCACGCCGAGGTTCCTAGACAATGACTACCTGCGTTGTATCACTCATTGTTTTAACAATTTACCACTCCATTATGGTGGTTCCCGGACTTAATGTCCCACATTATGCACGGAGCGCAGTTACAACACTTTCTAATTACGAAGGGAAACCACTACTCGCGTTTGGGTCGTTTCACAAGCCAAATTCCCGCCTCCATTGCGCTCCCGATATCCTGCCTATGGGTATCCACACGTGACTGACCCAACTTGAACCCAGCTCAGCGTACCCACGCTCTGACCGCCGAGACGGTCGTCTGGTTCTCTCTTCATTCCTACGTATGATGTGTACCAACAGTCACACATTAAGAATATTCACATTGGAAAGGTTATCGAGTATAACCTTTCGGGAAAATACCCAATATTTTCCACATGTACATCTTTTCCTACTTCTGTCCTAATTCTTTGCTAAAGGTGTTTTACTTAAATGGTATATACAGTGCAAGCAGTGGTATTAGGAATTTAGAAGAGGTGACTAATTAAGAAGTGCTCCACTCACCCTTTTCCCCTCATCAATTCTATGATTCACCTCATCCTTCACAGACCCATCTGCTGACACGTCCACTCTCAAATATCTAAATACATTCACCTCCTCCCATATTTCCCCCCTCCAACTGATACCCCCCCCGTCCCCAATTTTTTTACCCTCTTTACCTTATTTTTTTCCTTTTATATTCACTTTCAATTTTCTTTTTTTACACCCCTACCAAATTATCCACAACCCTGAACTTCTCTTCAAAATTTCCCCCCGCACAGTGCCCCCAGAAAAAAAATTGGACAACTCCCACTTTGTATTTGATTCTTTATCTTTAACCCCACACCCCTTGCCAAGAACCTCGATTATTTTTTTAAACCCCATCTATAAATATAAAAAAACCACGGTGACATCACACATCCTTGTCTAAGGCCTACTTTTTTTTGGGGAAAAAATTTCCTCCTACACACTCTAACCTGAGTCTCACTATCCCCATAAAAACTTTCACTGCTTTCAGTAACCTACCCCCTATTCCATACACCTGCAACATCAGCCACATTGCCCCCTATCCACCCTATCATACGCCTTTTTTCCAAAAAAATAAATGCCACAAAAAAAATTTTACCCCTTTTCCAAATACTGTTCACCTGTTGGGGTTTTACTGTAAACACTTGGTCTACACACCCCCACCTTTTCCAAACCCCCCCTTTTTTATCTGCTATCCTGCTTTCTGTCTTACTTTTTTAAATT
>WNWK01033017.1:0-21469 GCA_009830355.1 Cherax destructor
CTTTCCTACTGAGGAATGAACGTGACGGTGAGTGGAGCTTCCCGGGAAACAGATGCCAATAACACAAAGTATGAACAAAGGAGAATGGTCTCTACTATTACTGACTTACAACCGACTGACTGACTTACAACCGACGACGACTTACTAACCTGACTGACTTACAACCGACTGACTACTAACCTGACTGACTACAACCGACTGACTACAACCGACTGACTACAACCGACGACGACTTACTAACCGACTGACTGACTACTAACACTGACTTACAACCGACTTACAACCGACTGACTGACTTACACCTGACTTACAACAGACTGACTTACTTACTAACCTGACTTCACCTGATACTTCAACACTACGACTACTTGACTATAACAACTACTGACACTACCGACTGACTTGACTTACTAACCAGACTACTGACTTACTAACCAGATGACTGACTTACTAACCAGATGACTGACTACTAACCGACTGACTGACTTATACACCAGCGAACTACTAACCGGACTGACTTACTAAGCCAACTGACTGACTTATACCGACGATGACTTACTAACGACTGACTGACTTACAACCGAGACTCTTCTAACAACGACGACTACCCTGACTATAACGGACTACTTACTAACAGCAACACTGACTTAAACTAGACTCTACTAACCTGCGACTTACTAACCTCCGGACTACTAACCTGACTGACGCTATAACCTGCTGACAAATACTTACTAAGGACTGAATTTAACCACGACTGACTTACTAACCTACTGACTGACTTACTAACCTGACTGACTGACTGACTTACTAACCTGACTTACTAACCTGACTGACTGACTTACTAACCAGCTGCACTGACTGATTCTATAACCTGACTTACTAACCTGACTGACTAAACCTGATGACTTACTAACCTGACTGACTCTGACTTACTAACCAGACTGATTGACTACTAACCACGACTGACTTCTAACTGACTTACTAACCAGACTGACTGACTACAACCTGACTGACTTCTAACCTGACTGACTAACCTGACTGACTTGACTGACTAACCTGACTGACTAACCTTGACTTACTAACCGTGACACTGATGACTTGACTTACTAACCTGACTGACTATAACCTAGACATAACTGACGACTTACTAACACTGACTGACTTAAAACTGACTGACTTACTAACCTGACTTACTAACCAGACTGACTTACTAACCTGACTGACTGACTTACTAACCTGACTGACTGACTTACTAACCTGACTGACTGACTTACTAACCTGACTGACTGACTTACTAACCTGACTGACTGACTTACTAACCTGACTGACTTACTAACCTGACTGACTGACTTACTAACCTGACTGACTTACTAACCTGACTGACTTACTAACCTGACTGACTTACTAACCTGACTGACTTACTAACCTGACTGACTTACTAACCTGACTGACTTACTAACCTGACTGACTTACTAACCTGACTGACTTACTAACCAGACTGACTGACTTACTAACCTGACTGACTGACTTACTAACCTGACTGACTGACTTACTAACCTGACTACCTGACTTACTAACCGACTGACTGACTAACCTGACTTACTAACCTGACTGACTGACTTACTAACCTGACTGACTGACTTACTAACCTGACTGACTGACTTACTAACCTGACTGACTTACTAACCTGACTGACTTACTAACCTGACTTACGAACCTGACTTACTAACCTGACTGACTTACTAACCTGACTGACTTACTAACCTGACTGACTGACTTACTAACCGACTGACTGACTTACTAACCTGACTGACTGACTTACTAACCTGACTGACTGACTTACTAACCTGACTGACTGACTTACTAACCTGACTGACTGACTTACTAACCTGACTGACTGACTTACTAACCTGACTGACTGACTTACTAACCTGACTGACTGACTTACTAACCTGACTGACTGACTTACTAACCTGACTGACTTACTAACCTGACTGACTTACTAACCTGACTGACTGACTTACTAACCTGACTGACTGACTTACTAACCTGACTGACTGACTTACTAACCTGACTGACTGACTTACTAACCTGACATGACTGACTTACTAACCTGACAGACTGACTTACTAACCTGACTGACTGACTTACTAACCTGACTGACTGACTTACTAACCTGACTGACTGACTTACTAACCTGACTGACTGACTTACTAACCTGACTGACTGACTTACTAACCTGACTGACTGACTTACTAACCTGACGACTGACTTCACTAACCTGACTGACTGACTTACTAACCTGACTGACTGACTTACTAACCTGACTGACTGACTTACTAACCTGACTGACTGACTTACTAACCTGACTGACTGACTTACTAACCTGACTGACTTACTAACCTGACTGACTGACTTACTAACCTGACTGACCTGACTTACTAACCTGACCCTGACTTACTAACCTGACTCCTGACTTACTAACCTGACTGCCTGACTTACTAACCTGACTGCCTGACTTACTAACCTGACTGCCTGACTTACTAACCTGACTGCCTGACTTACTAACCTGACTGCCTGACTTACTAACCTGACTGCCTGACTTACTAACCTGACTGACCTGACTTACTAACCTGAATGACTTGACTAACCTGACTGACTTGACTTACTAACCTGACTGACTTGACTTACTAACCTGACTGACTTGACTTACTAACCTGACTGACTTGACTTACTAACCTGACTGACTTGACTTACTAACCTGACTGACTTGACTTACTAACCTGACTGACTTGACTTACTAACCTGACTGACTTGACTTACTAACCTGACTGACTTGACTTACTAACCTGACTGACTTGACTTACTAACCTGACTGACTTGACTTACTAACCTGACTGACTTGACTTACTAACCTGACTGACTTACTAACATAACTGACTTACTAACATGACTTACTAACCTGGCTTACTAACCTGACTGACTGACTTATTAACCTGACTTACTAACCTGACTGACTCGCTAACCTGACTGACTTACTGACTTAAAGTTTGACTTTTTCACTGAAAAGGACCTTGAAATTGTGTCTAGAGCATCTGATACCTTACCGTCTGTTGTATAATGTACTGCAGGGTAAAATAGAACAGAAATCCATTACAGAATTTATGCACACTCCAGTATAACCATTGACTTCAGTACCAGTACTTCTACCATGCACCTCAGCCCAGTAGGGCCACAGCATAACTCTCCACTCTCCACAATCATCCACAAATGCCAGCACCCATAATTTAAAGTTATAAATACTATTATTTCTGTTGCATTTGTAGTCTTAAGCAGTAAAAATAACATAATACATCACAACAATGAACTACAATTACATATTCACTTTTATTTTTGTATGATCTGGAGGTCTAAAAAAAAAAAGTTGTTTGACATTTTTGGGGCTCCCAGGAACGTAACCTTATTTTTCCCATAACTTCTTTAGTTTTTTCAACACAGTTTTAACTAAAACGGCATTTTCAGGAATGTAACTGTGTTAAACAACGGTCTACTGTATACAGAATTATTTCATATTTATATGAAGTTATCAATCCAGCAAACAGTTCATTCATGCCTGTTTCCCATTTTATAGTAGATTTTCAAAATTCCTTAACCCTTTGACTGTTTCGGTCGTATATATACGTCTTAGTAGCCACTGTTTCTTACATATACTCAAAAATTCTAGCGGCTTAAAATCAAGTGGGAGTTTGGTCGACTGGAATAATGGAATTGGCCAAAAATAGGGCTCAAAGTCGGCAAAATCGCCGATGCATATATATCTCAGAGATCACTAACTTCGCGAGAGCGTAATTTCGTAAGTTTTCCAACAAATTTCGTACTTTTGGTGTCATTACCATCGGGAAAAGATTCTATCATTTCATAAGAATTTTTTTTTTTCGAAATCTGGGGTTGCGACAGTCAAAGGGTTAAAATCATACCATTGTTACTTTTTGTTTTTATCTTTTAAAAAAAGGTTAAAACATGTCATTTTAGCATGATACAAGGCCCTGTTTCCCCTCTCATTTCATTATGAGCAACCCTATTAACCCTTAAATGGTGCAAACGTATATATACGTTAGTACTGCTACTGCCCCGAATATTTTGGGAAAAAAAAAAAAAAAAAAAAAATTATAGAAATAAAGAGCACATTTTTTTTAAGTGTTATAGGATAAAAAAAAAATTTTTTTGGGTCAGTACTTACCGAGATATGAGGCGGAGAAGTTGGCTCTGGATGCTCACCTGAGAGCAACAGGAGTTCTGCTGCTTGCAGAATCGTTGCCGAGATATACCGTTTATCTTTTTTTATTATTTTTATATAATTTTTATGTCCTGATAATTACAATTTATAGTAGTTCTTGTGATTTCATGGCCAATCTTTGTTCTGACACTAATATTAGGTACTGAAATTGTACTCAAATAATAATAATAATGATAGTGCATAATAATAATAATAATAATAATAATAATAATAATAATAATAATAATAAAGTTCCCTTGAAGCATTTTAAGATTTGTGTCCCTGCCTTATCTCATCTGATCTCCACTAATGATGACTGTTGACATTTGATGGGGAAGTGAGGGTAGTCTTATCTTTTCTAATCAGTCTAGTAATTACAATGATTGACATTTGATGAGATTATACTGCTTCCCTCTATGTGTCTGTGTGTCGGTCTGTATCTGTGTGTCTGTCTGTATCTGTGTGTCTGTGTGTCTGTCTGTCTGTGTCTGTGTGTGTGTGTGTGTGTCTGTGTCTGTCTGTACTCACCCACTCGCCTAATTGTGGTTGCAGGGGTCGAGACTCAGCTCCTGGCCCCGCCTCTTCGCTGTCCGCTACTGGGTCTCTGCTCTCCCTGCTCCATGAGCTTTATCATACCTTGTCTTAAAACTATGTATGGTTCCTGCCTCCACTATATCTTTCTCTAGACTATTCCACTTCCTGACTACTCTGTGGCTGAAGAAATGCTTCCTAACATCCCTTTGACTCATCTGAGTCTTCAGCTTCCAGTTGTGTCCCCTTGTTTCTGTGTTCCCTCTCTGGAACATCCTGTCACTGTCTACCTTGTCGATTCCCCGCAGTATTTTGTATGTCGTTATCATGTCTCCTCTGACCCTTCTTTCCTCCAGTGTTGTTAGTCCTATTTCCCTCAACCTTTCTGTCTGTCTGTGTCTGTATCTGTCTGTATCTGTGTGTCTGTATCTGTCTTTTGTGTGTCTGTATCTGTCTTTCTGTGTGTCTGTATCTGTCTTTCTGTGTGTCTGTATCTGTCTTTCTGTCTGTCTGTTTCTGTATCTGTCTTTCTGTGTGTCTGTATCTGTCTTTCTGTGTGCTGTATCTGTCTTTTCTGTGTGTCTGTATCTGTCTTTGTGTGTGTCTGTATCTGTCTTTCTGTGTGTCTGTATCTGTCTTTCTGTGTGTCTGTATCTGTCTTTCTGTGTGTCTGTATCTGTCTTTCTGTGTGTCTGTATCTGTCTTTCTGTGTGTCTGTATCTGTCTTTCTGTGTGTCTGTATCTGTCTTTCTGTGTGTCTGTATCTGTCTTTCTGTGTGTCTGTATCTGTCTTTCTGTGTGTCTGTATCTGTCTTTCTGTGTGTCTGTATCTGTCTTTCTGTGTGTCTGTATCTGTCTTTCTGTGTGTCTGTATCTGTCTTTCTGTGTGTCTGTCTGTCTTTCTGTGTGTCTGTCTGTCTTTCTGTGTGTCTGTCTGTGTCTTTCTGTGTGTCTGTCTGTGTCTTTCTGTGTGTCTGTCTGTGTCTTTCTGTGTGTCTGTCTGTGTCTTTCTGTGTGTCTGTCTGTGTCTTTCTGTGTGTCTGTCTGTGTCTTTCTGTGTGTCTGTCTGTCTTTCTGTGTGTCTGTCTGTCTTTCTGTGTGTCTGTCTGTCTTTCTGTGTGTCTGTCTGTCTTTCTGTGTGTCTGTCTTTCTGTGTGTCTGTCTTTCTGTGTGTGTGTGTGTCTTTCTGTGTGTCTGTCTGTGTCTTTCTGTGTGTCTGTCTGTGTCTTTCTGTGTGTCTGTCTGTCTTTCTGTGTGTCTGTCTGTCTTTCTGTGTGTCTGTCTGTCTTTCTGTGTGTCTGTCTGTCTTTCTGTGTGTCTGTCTGTCTTTCTGTGTGTGTGTCTGTGTCTTTCTGTGTGTTGTTGTGTGCCTTTCTGTGTGTGTGTTGTGTCTGTCTGTCTGTCTGTTGTCTTTGTGTGTGTGTTGTCTTTCTGTGTTGTGTGTGTGTCTTTCTGTGTGTGTGTGTGTCTTTCTGTGTGTGTGTGTGTCTTTCTGTGTGTGTGTGTGTGTCTTTCTGTGTGTGTGTGTGTCTTTCTGTGTGTGTGTGTGTGTCTTTCTGTGTGTGTGTGTGTGTCTTTCTGTGTGTGTGTGTTGTTTTCTTGTGTGTGTGTGTGTCTTTCTGTCGTGTGTGTGTGTCTTTCTGTGTGTGTGTGTCTGTTTGTCTGTGTGTGTCTGTCTTTGTCTGTGTGTGTCTGTCTGTTGTGTGTGTGTCTTCGTGTGTGTGTGTGTCTTTCTGTTGTGTGTGTGTGTCTTTGTCTGTGTGTGTGTGTGCTTTCTGTGTGTGTCTGTCTGTTGTCTGTGTCTGTCTGTCTGTCTGTGTTGTCTTTGTTGTGTCTGTCTTTGTCTGTGTTGTCTTTGTCTGTGTCTGTCTTTCTGTCTGTGTGTGTCTGTCTTTTCTGTGTCTGTCTTGTGTGTGTCTTGTCTGTCTTGTTGTGTCTGTCTTCTGTGTGCTGTCTGTTTTGTGTGTGTTCTGTCTTTCTGTCTGTGTGTGTTGTCTTTCTGTCTGTGTGTGTCTGTCTTTCTGTCTGTGTGTGTCTGTCTTTCTGTCTGTGTGTGTCTGTCTTTCTGTCTGTGTGTGTCTGTCTTTCTGTCTGTGTGTCTGTCTTTCTGTCTGTGTGTGTCTGTCTTTGTCTGTGTGTGTCTGTCTTTGTCTGTGTGTGTCTGTCTTTGTCTGTGTCTGTCTTTGTCTGTGTGTGTCTGTCTTTGTCTGTGTGTGTCTGTCTTTGTCTGTGTCTGTCTTTGTCTGTGTGTGTCTGTCTTTCTGTCTGTGTGTGTCTGTCTTTCTGTCTGTTGTGTCTGTCTTTCTGTCTGTGTGTGTCTGTCTTTCTGTCTGTGTGTGTCTGTCTTTCTGTCTGTGTGTGTCTGTCTTTCTGTCTGTGTGTGTCTGTCTTTCTGTGTGTGTGTGTCTTCTGTCTGTGTGTGTCTGTCTTTCTGTCTGTGTATCTGTCTTTCTGTCTGTGTATCTGTCTTTCTGTCTGTGTATCTGTCTTTCTGTGTGTGTGTCTGTCTTTCTGTCTGTGTGTGTGTCTGTCTTTCTGTCTGTGTGTGTGTCTGTCTGTCTGTACTCACCTAGTTGTGGTTGCAGGGGTCGATTCATAGCTCTTGGCCCCACCTCTTCACTGGCCGCTACTGGGTCACTCTCCCTGCGCCATGAGCTTCATCATACCTCTTCTTAAAGCTATGTATGGAGCCTGCTTCCACTACATAGCTTCCTAAACTATTCCACTTCCTGACCACTCTGTGACTGAAGAAATACAGTGGTACCTCGAGTTACGATGGTCCCCAAAATCGCCCTTTTATGTAAGTTTATTTTTTTAAATGCTTTTGTAAATATATTTTTGGGGGTGTAAAAGGACTAGTCTATTTTACATTATTCCTTATGGGGATAAATTCGTTTGGTAATGGCACTTGAACAGCATTCTCGAACGAAAAAATATCGTAACTCGAGGTACGTACCACTGTACTTCCTAACATCTCTGTGGTTCATCTGAGTCTTAACTTTCGACTGTGTCCCCTTGCTGTGTCCCATCTCTGGAACATTCTGTCTCTGTCCACTTTGTCAATTCCTCTCAGTATCTTATATGTTGTTATCATGTTCCCCCTATCTCTCCTGTCCTCCAGTGATGTCAGGTCGATTTCCCTTAACCTCTCCTCGTAGGACATACCCCTTAGCTCCGGGACTAGTCTTCTTGCAAACCTTTGATCTTTCTCGAGCTTCTTCACATGCTTGGCTAGGTGTGAGTTCCAAACTGGTGCTGCATACTCCAGTATGGGCCTAACGTACACAGTATACAAGGTCCTGAACGATTCTTTATTAAGATGTCGGAATGCTGTTCTTAGGTTTGCTAGGCGCCC
The DNA here is from genome assembly GCA_009830355.1 of Cherax destructor. Taxonomy (NCBI): domain Eukaryota; kingdom Metazoa; phylum Arthropoda; class Malacostraca; order Decapoda; family Parastacidae; genus Cherax; species Cherax destructor. The sequence goes on from WNWK01033017.1 coordinate 8,163, forward strand.
ATATGCTGCAGCAGTTATTTGGTTGATGTGCGCCTCGGGAGATGTACCTGGTGTTATACTCATCCCAAGATCTTTTTCCTTATTTGAGGTTTGTAGTATCTGGCCCCCTAGACTGTACTCCGTCTGCGGTCTTCTTTGCCCTTCCCCAATCTTCTGCGTCTGTCTTTCTGTCTGTTTGTCTCAGAGAGTAGCTCATAAACCAACTGGTATTACACAGATCACAAGCACATTATATCACTTTGTCTTGATTTTTTTAGTTATCCTAGGTAATTTACACTATGTATAATTGTATTTACGTATGTGTTCCTGTGAGATAGAGACAGATAGATACAGTCAGACAGACAGAGATAGACAGCCAATCAGGTACCCAGCTGACCAGCCAGCTGCTGGCCAGCCAGATGGCCAGCCAGCTGCTGGCCAGCCAGGTGGCCAACCAGCTGCTTGCCAGCCAGGTGGCCAAGCAGGCAGGCAGGCAGGCAGGCAGGCAGGCAGGCAGGCAGGCAGGCAGGCAGGGCAGGCAGGCAGGCAGGCGGCGGGCCTGCCAGCCTGCCGACATCACTTTCCACTTCAAAGGGGAGTGTTAATATGACATGACATCAGTGAATCCTTGGTGTTTGCCGCAGTGTTTGCTCTAGCTGGCGCTCAATTTAACTGGTGCTCCCACAAGGTACTAATTGGTCCCAGATTTTTTTAATATGGCACACACCGAGTGTTAAGACCCATTTTATGCTGACCAGGCATCTCAGGGCAATCGTGCCAAATTTGGAGGCATGAAAAATAAAACGTATATATTCGTTTGGGGCAGTAGCAGTACTAACGTATATATACTTTTGAACAGTTTAAGGGTTAAAGAATGCCAACGTTCTCATCACAGCTATCCTAAGTTGTATCATGTACTTACAGAAATAAGTATATTATTATTATTAAGTTTTTATTCACATCTGTTTAATTTAATTGGTCCAACAAACAGTTCAATCATGCCTACAGTATTTCTAAAATTTTAGAAGGGGCAATATATCCACAAGTAGTCTCAGTCAGGTATCTTGTTTAATTATGAACCATATCAGTACATGAAAAATAAAGTTAAAATCTATGTGGAATTCTACAACAAAGTATCTACAGTTTACTATTCTTGTACTATGTAAATGATATACTCACTGGAGCAAAAAGAAAATTTTAAAATAAAACTCTTTTATAATATAATGGCAGTATCCTCTTAGTGTCTGATAAGAGATTCACAGGGTGCTGTGAATCTGATATGAGTCACATTAACAATGGTTAATAAACTGTCTCTGTCTTGGGAAAACTGAAGCATTGCTATTATTCAGATCAAACAGAATACTACTAGGGTAAATAGTTTTACTGTCATGTGTAATAAACCTGCCTAAATAGCAGCCTTTGAAATATCTGGGAATAATTTTTTATTCTTGCTTGTCTGGTGAGTCAATTGTGAAGCGTTTCAAATTAAGAGAATGCCAGTTTGAGTTTTCTCTATGTGGCCCTAGAGTTTATTGAAGCACATAAGACCTTATGTCTGGCTCTTATACAATGTCATGTAAATTACTTATACTCAATTCATAAATAACACACACTGGAGAAGACGTTTTTGTCTGTCCTGAACAATTATCATCAACCGAGAGAGAAAATGGGGACAAAACCAGAAGACAGGTCAGTAAAGGAGTGAGAGAGGGAGAGAAAGAAACTGACCAAAAAATAGAGGGAGGCAACCAGGAGACAGGTCATTAACCCTTTCAGGGTCGAGACCTCAATTCTTAGAGAGAAGAAAGATAGAAGTCAGGTGACAAAAATACAAGAGAAGACATCATGGTACAGTGGACCCCTGAGTAACGAACACCCCAGAAATTGTACAATTATGTAAGTACAGTCATCCCTTGGTTTTCAATTTTAATCCGTTCCAGATGGATCAGCTAAAACCAAAATCGGTGAAAACCAAAACTATTTTCCCCATAAGAAATAATGGAAATTCAATTAATCCGTTCCAGAAACCCAGAAGTTTAGAAAAAAAAGAAATTGGGGGCCTTAAAGATAGATTTACATGAACAAATGAATGAACTCTATGTGGCACTTACCTTTATTGAAGACTGATGTTGCTGGATGGAAGAGAGGGAGGAGGGGAGAGGAGAGGAGAGGAGGGGAGAGGAGAGGAGAGGAGAGAGACCCTATTTTTTGGAAGGGGAATCCCCTTCCATAAGGAATTTAGGTACCAAGTCCTTATCCGGGTCACTTCCCTGCATGCCTGCTACACTCCCTCCCTGCCTGCTACACTCCCTGCATACCTCTACACTCCTGCATACCTGCTACACTCCCTGCATACCTGCTACACTCCTGCATCCTGCTACACTCCTGCATACCTGCTACACTCCCTGCATACATGCTACACTCCTGCATACATGCTACACTCCTGCATCATCATGCTACACTCTCCTGCATACATGCTACACTCCTGTCATGCTACACTCCTGCATCATGCTCCTCCTGCATCCTAATCTAAACTCCATCATGTTTCTCACTTTCTTTACCAAAGGACTGGCACTAGGAGCTTTCTTTGGGCCCATGGTAGCTTATTTAGTAGTCACACACAATAATCAAGGGCCAAAAACAATGAATTGTTAATAAATGTTTTGTATGAACTCCTGGGATGATGTTCACTCAAGCATAAACAATGGTACACTGCGTGACAATGTGCGTGGGTGGCGGTCTAGCGGGCTTTGTATGTGCGGGGCACTGGTGGACAGGTTCTGTACCATCAGTGAAAACTGAGACAATCGGTGAAAACTGAGACAATTTTTCCATGAAAAAAGTGATTGAAAACCAAAATCGGTGAAAACTGAGACAATTGAAAACCAAGGGATGACTGTATAATATTGTAAGTGCTTGTGGAAGTGTATTTTTGGGGGTCTGAAATAGACTAACCTACGTGACATTATTCCTTAAGGGAGTAAATTCGTTCGGTAATGGCATTTGAGCAGGCTTTTAGAATGAAGTTTTTATGTTATTCGGGGGTCCACTGTACTTTGGTTGAACAGAAAAAAAAACTAAAAAAAAAAAAAAAATAATCTGCAAGGTACCCAAAATAAGATAAGATGTATCCTGGTAATGGGTACAAGGAAATGTGTAGGCCAGGTTGAATTGCAAAAACATGAATTATTATTATATTCAAAAAGAAGTGCTTAACCTACAAGGGTCATACAGCACAGACATAAAAACATGAAACATTGAAGTGGTAGACAGAATGACAGTTGAAGCTAAACAAAACTGCATATAAAGTGTGTGCAGATTATCTTACCCCAAATTTTAAAAGCAATAATTCTGCAGTACCCATCATGTGCAGTGGTAGAGCATTTGGTTTACAAGCGAAAAGGTTGGCATTCAATCCCAGTACACTTGCCATCCCTATTTATCTAATCAATCATAAATAGGTACCTAGGATTTACTCAGGAATTTCAACAGGTTTTGACTTTAGTGGATTATCCTGGGTAGCTAACCTTCCAGGTTAAAAATCCGAACAAAAAAATGATCTTACATTTTTATTTACAATGGTCATGAGAACATAGATATTAGCACTCACATATGTATACTGTATGTTGATTTACCTTAGAATGAATCAACAAAGTTAAACAATGTGATTTTTTTTTTCATTATACTAACCCATCAAAAATTGAGGAATCAAGGACTGTAATGGAAAAAAGTCCAGTAAGTTTGTTCAGGTATACACAAATACAGTTACATAGATTATCATACATAGCAGCATATGTGTAGAGAACCTAGGATAACCCAAAAAGTCAAAGTGACTTATTTCCATTTTGGTCACTTTTTTTTTGGAGGGAGGGGAAATTATCCTAAGTAATTTTCACGTTACTATGCAAGATTATTGCAATAATTAAAAAAACTGTGCCTAAATAGTTACTTACACATTAAAATTAAACTAATTTTTCTGAAAAATGCCCATCTGTTGTGCTTCACCTTTCTATTTCTGCTTCCCCTAGCCATAATACTGACAAATCTATTAAGAGTCAAAGGCAACAGAACAAATTTCAGTTTTGCAAAACTCCTTAGGTTTAAATACAGGTGAAAATCTTCAAAATACAATATTTTTAACGCTTGCACTTTTTTGTTGTTTAAATCCCCCAGATGAAAGCAGTTGTAATACACAATACTTCTTACCTATGAGAGCTATGACAACCTGCTGGGCCATTTCTGTTTGACGAGCTCATATTTTCCCATACATGGTAAAGTGTTTAGCTCAAACAGGTAGTAAGCTCATTATGAGCGCACAAGCTCAAGCTTACTCATCATTAATATTCAGACAGCAAACACTGCCAACGAACACTTCGCCCAGGTTCTTGGATCAGCTCCTTAACACACACCAGAGCACAAAGTTGGCAGCAACCACATACTGGTGGGTAAATGGTTAATGCAGCCTTAGAGCCCTTAGTAAGTTTATTTATGTACAGGTACACTTTAGTACAGTTATCACACACAATGTAAATTACCAATGGACCTTAGGGTCCATTGGAATCCTACAGCTGAAAGGTGTATCTTTAGATGACTCTCAAGGCACTGAGTTATTAGTTTGATATCTTTATTATGCACCCCATACCCATCCTGTGGGCGGTAGTCAAAAGATTACAGAGGTACACAATGGGTCCAGAGACTGGGCCCCCAAGTTTTGATAGCTGAGCAAGTTACAAAGGTAATGAACTCACAAGTTACAAATGTAATGAACTCACAAGTTAAAAAGGTAATGAACTCACAAGTTACAAAGGTAATGAACTCACAAGTTACAGAGGTAATGAACTCACAAGTTACAAAGGTAATGAACTCACAAGTTACAAAGGTAATGAACTCACAAGTTACAAAGGTAATGAACTCACAAGTTACAAAGGTAATGAACTCACAAGTTACAAAGGTAATGAACTCACAAGTTACAAAGGTAATGAACTCACAAGTTACAAAGGTAATGAACTCACAAGTTACAACGCTAATGAACTCACAAGTTACAAAGGTAATGAACTCACAAGTTACAAAGGTAATGAACTCACAGGTTACAAAGGTAATGAATCATGTAAGTAAATTTACTTACTTACGTTTATACATGGTTACAATCATGAACAAATTATAAAGTAATGAGCAATTCACTATTCTACACCCGGTCACAACTGTAACTGTAATGAGTGAAGAGGCGGGGCCAGGAGCTATGACTCGACCCCTGCAACCACAAATAGGTGAGTACATGGCATGAAAGAATAAAGGAGACATCCCCAGACATAATAGCACTCACAGAAACGAAACTCACCAGGATGATAACAGATGCAATCTTTCCACCAGGATATCAAATCCTCAGGAAAGATAGAGGGAGCAGAGGGAGAGGAGGAGTTGCACTGCTCATGAAGAACAGGTGGGGATTTGAGGAAGTGGAAGGAATGGATGGAATATGTGAAAGGGACTACATAGTAGGAACAATTCAGTCTGAGGGCCATAAGGTGGTAATTGCTGTAATGTACAACCTGCCACAGAACTGCAGGAGGCCAAGAGAAGCATACAATGAGAGCAACAGAGCAATGATAGACACACTAGCCGAGGTAGCCAGAAGAGCCCACATGGGGAGAGCAAAGTTACTAGTTATGGGTGATTTCAATCACAAGGAGATTGATTGGGAAAACCTGGAGCCCCACAGGGGTCCTGAATCATGGAGAGCCAAGATGATGGATGTGGTACTGGAAAACCTCATGCATCAACATGTTAGAGACACTACCAGAGAGAGAGGTGGGGATGATCCAGCAAGACTGGACCTAGTATTCACCTTGAGTAGTTTGGACATCGAGGATATCACGTATGAAAGGCCCCTTGGAGCTAGTGATCATTTGGTTCTGTTTTTATTATAAATTTGAGCTATAAGTGGAGAGGGGAGCAGGAATAGGAAGGGAGAAACGAAACTACAAAAGGGGGGACTACACATGCATGAGGAACTTCCTACAAGACGTTCAGTGGGAGAGAGAATTGGCAGGAAAACCAGTAAAAGGAATGATGGAATATGTGACAACCAAATGCAAAGAGGCAGAGGAGAGGTTTGTCCCCAAGGGAAACAGAAGTAATGGGAAGACCAGAACGAGTCCTTGGTTCACCCAGAGGTGTAGGGAGGCAAAAACTAAGTGTAATATAGAATGGAAAAAGTAAAGAAGACAAAGGACCCAGGAAAATAAAGAGATTAGCCGAAGAGCCAGAAACGAATATGCACAGGTAAGAAGGGAGGCTCAGCGACAATATGAAAATAATATAGCATCAAAAGTCAAGTCTGACCCGAAGCTGTTGTATAGCCACATCAGGAGGAAAACAACAGTCAAGGACCAGGTAATCAGGCTGAGGAAGGAAGGTAGGGAGTTCACAAGAAACGACCAAGAGGTATGTGAGGAGCTCAACATGAGATTTAAAGAAGTATTTACAGAGGAGACAGGAAGGACTCCAGGAATTCAGAATAGGGAGGTATACCAACAAGTGCTGGATGAAATACACACAACCGAGGAGGAGGTGAAGAAGCTGCTATGTGAACTCGATACCTCAAAAGCGGTGGGACCAGACAACATTTCTCCGTGGGTCCTTAGAGACTTGACTTTTGATATCTTTATTATGCACCCCATACCCATCCTGTGGGCGGTAGTCAAAATATTACAGAGGTACATAATGGGTCCAGGGACTGGACCTCAAAGTTTGATAGCTGAGCAAGTTACAAAGGTAATGAACTCAGATGGTCACAATCATGACAAGTTACAAAGGTATTCGCAGATTACAGAGGTATATATAGGGTCCAGAGACTGGGCCCCAAAGTTTCTAAAATAGCTAGAACATAGTCTTAGTCACAGTGATTGTTAAAGTGTTAATTCAAAAAAAATAAGTTGGTACAAGGTAATACACTCATATATAAAAAATACTTGTCTGTACATGTCACCTACATAACACATATCATAATTAAAGCAATGAGCAATCTAGTTAGTCTACACCCAGGGCCACGGGTTCATTGGGCAAACATTTAATTGTTTCACACACACACACACAACATACATACAAAAACAACACACATAATGTCTATACATGCCCATAGACAAAAATATACTAACTCTAGGAGGTTTGTTACACAGGATTTGCCTTCCCGGAATCCGTGCTGTCTGGTGTTTATTATCCTGTTCAGCTCGAGGTGCTCCACCATTCTTTTCCTGATGATTTTCTCCAGGACTTTGCACACTATATATGTAAGTGACACAGTGCCTCTTTTCTGTCTCCTTTTTTAAAGATGGGGACTACATTGGCCTTCTTCCATACTTCAGGTATCTGCCCATTTTCAAGGGATGTGTTGAATATTATGGTAAGTGGCACACTCAGTACCTCAGCTCCTTCCCGAAGAACCCACGGGGAGATATTGTCCGGACCCATCGCCTTTGAGGTATCAAGGTCACTGAGTAACTGCTTCACCTCCTCCTCAGTTGTGTGTATGCCCTCTAGCACTTGATACATCCCTTGTTGGTGATGCACCCCATCCTGTCTACCCAGCTGCCTTCCTTCCTCCACTGTGAATACTTCCTTAAACCTCAAGTTGAGCTCCTCACATACCTCTTGATCATTGCTTGTGAGTTCCCCATCTTCTCTCCTCAGCTGTATCACATGGTCTTTAACTGTTGTTTTCCTTCTGATGTGACTGTACATGAGCTTCGGGTCGGACTTAACTTTCGATGCTATGTCGTTTTCGTACTGTTTCTGGGCCTCCCTCCGTACCTGTGCATACTCGTTTCTAGCTCTTCTACTACTCTCTTTGTTTACTTGGGTTCTTTGCCTTTTGTACCTTTTCCATTCTCTGACACTCTGAGTCTTTGCCTCCCTGCACCTTTGGGTAAACCAGGGGCTCTTTCTGGCCTTCCCGTTTAATCTTTTTCCTCTGGGTATAAACCGTTCCTCTGCCTCCTTGCACTTTGACCCTACGTATTCCATCATTTCATTTATTGTCTGTCCATCCATTTCCCTTTCCCACTGAACCTCCTGCAGGAAATTCCTCATGCCTGTGTAGTTTCCTCTTTTAAAATCTGGTTTGTCTCTTTTGTTACCGTTTTCCCTCTCCACCTGTAGCTCTACAATGTACTCAAAGCTCAGCACCATATGGTCACTGGCTCCCAGGGGGCTCTCGTGCGTTATGTCTTCAATATCTGAGCTGTTCAGGGTGAATACAAGGTCCAGTCTTGCTGGTTCATCTTTTCCTCTCACTCTGGTCGTGTCCCTGACATGTTAGTGCATCAGGTTTTCCAGTACCGCATCCATCATCTTGGCTCTCCAAGTTTCTGGACCCCCACGTGGTTCTTGGTTCTCACAGTCGATCTCCCTGTGGTTGAAATCGCCCATGACCAGTAGCTTCGCTCTGCTCATGTGCGCTTTTCTTGCCACCTCCGCCAGAGTGTCCACCATCGCTCTGTTGTTCTCATCATATTCCTCACCTGGCCTCCTGCAGTTCTGTGGTGGGTTATACATCACTGCAATGATTATCTTGTGTTCCCCAGACTGGATGGTACCTACTATGTAGTCCCTTTCTCTACACACCTCCATTCCTTCCATTTCCTCAAATTTCCAATGGTTCCTTACAAGCAGTGCGACCCCTCCTCCCCCCGGCTTTTTCTATCTTTCCTCAGGATCTGATATCCCTGTGGGAAAATTGCATCTGATACTGTCTCCTTTAGTTTGGTTTCTGTGACAGCTATGATGTCTGGGGACACTTCACCTATTCTTTCATTCCACTCTTCATACTTGTTCGTAATTCCATCCGCGTTTGTGTACCAAACCTTCAACCTTGTTTCCAATACTGTGTCCCTGGGGAGATCTTGGTGGGTTGAGGGGTGTGTGTGGGGTGCCCATAGGGGTTGCAGCATGGGTGGGGGATTGTATGGTTGGGGTAAGGGTTGGTGGGGTGGAGTTTGTGGTGGGGTGGGGGTAGCTGTGATGGTGGGTTTTGGGTTGCTGGGGTGGGGGCAGTGGGACTGATGAGTATGTGTGGTGTTAAAGGGTATGGTTGGAGTGGGGGTTTTGTGATTTTAGGCCCACCGTGGGTACTTCCAGTGTGTGTTTTTGTCCTGTTTGGGCTTGGTGTCCTCCGTATCTTGCTGTCTCCTCTCTCTCCTCTCTTCGCCTTCTTATCTGCTCCTTCCGAGCCTCCCTTTCTTCCTGCGTTCTGTCCCGATCTAGGTATACATTCCGGTACCCCTGATTCGTCCTCAGCCGTGCTTTCTCTTGCAGGATCATGGTGCGGGCTGATTCTGCTTTGAAGATTACCTTGAGAGGTCGATTTCTTTCCCTTGTGTACCACCCAATTCTCCGAAAATTTGTCACTTGGGACGTGTCTCCCCCTATTGCTAGCATGATACCTTCGATCCTTTCTTTCTCCTCCTGTTTTCTTCTGTCGTGGGTGTCCCCTTCGACTTCCTTCAGGCCATAGATAAAGATCGACCTTTCCCTTTCCTCCTCCCACTGTGTCTCCCATTGCCTCATCAGAGGTGCATTAGCCTCTCCCGGTGCTGTCATGGTTGTATCCCCCGTGTTCCTTTGTGTGTCCAGCCTGCTCAAAAGTCCCTGTCCGTTGCAGTGTGTTGATGGAGTCTCCGCGTTTAGTGTGTCTGCTGCTTTGTCTGCCCTCTCGTGTTTTGTCACTGTTCTCTCATTCTTTGTTACTGTGGTGCTCCTCTTGTCCCTGTCTGCTTCTTCTATGTCCCTCTCGTGTGTTGTTAGTATCCTGCTCGTCTTGCTTTGGGCCCCACTTGTGCCTGCCAGTGTCTGTGCATGCAAGAGTTCTCCTTTTTTCTTCTCATTCCCTTCGGCTGAGTCTGGTGCACAAGCTCCGAGCGCTGTTTCTGGCCAGGTACTTTTGTCTCTATTCTGTGTCATTCCCTGCAGCTTCACTTCTAAGATCCGTATCTTGGCTTCTGCTTTTTTGACTTGCATTTCCCATTTTCTACTCTCCTCAGCTATCCTTTCTCCATTCCCATGCTGATCACCAATATCTTCCTCTCCCATTCCTCTTCCCTTTTTTGAATTCCTCCTCAGTGATCACCAATATCTTCCTCTCCCATTCCTTTTCCCTTGCGATGTTTTCCTGCTCCCACTGTGGCCTACCCATATCGGCCATCCTCCTCCTTGTTGACACTCCTCTCCCTGAGCCGCCCATATTCCCAGGGTGTGCCTTTGTGGATGTATTGAGAGTATCAGAAGAAGGGAGAAAGAAGAGGGATAGGGAAGGGGTGAGGAGAAAGGAGAAGGGATAGGGAAGGGGTGAGGGAGAGAGATAGCTTAGAGGTAGTGTGGACGAGGGTGGATAGAGAGATAGAGAGGAGAGGTGGAGAGGAGGTAGAGAGTTAGAGAGATGGGTAAAGGAGAGAGATGGAGGTATAGGGAGGAGATAGAGGAGAGGGAGGAGAGGGGAGGAGAGAGAGAGAGAGAGATAGGGAAAAGGATAGAGAGGTAGGGAGAGGGAGGATAGGGAGGGGAGATAGGGGAGAGGGAGGTGTAGAGAGGGGAGAGGGAGGTATAGAGAGGGGAGAGGGAGGTATGGTCTACTCTCCTAATATTTTGCTAGAATTTTGCTGGTACTAATTCCATATCGAATAATGATACTAAGCTAGGCTAAGACAAGCCCAGAGAAGAGATAGAGGGGAGAGCGAGAGAGAGAGAGGGTATAGGGGGAGGGTATAGAGGGAGAGGGTATAGGAGGGGGAGAGAGAGAGAGGGTGTAGTGTTAGTATGGTAGGGTATGGGAGGGTCTGAGGGTGACCATCATATCAGGTTTCAGCTGTGCGTGTGCGTGTGTGTGTGTGTGTGTGTACTCACCTAATTGTGGTTGCAGGGGTCGAGACTCAGCTCCTGGCCCTGCCTCTTCGCTGTCTGCTACTGGGTCTCTGCTCTCCCTGCTCCATGAGCTTTATCATACCTTGTCTTAAAACTATGTATGGTTCCTGCCTCCACTATATCTTTCTCTAGTCCATTCCACTTCCTGACTACTCTGTGGCTGAAGAAATGTGTGTGTGTGTGTGTGTGTGTGTGTGTGTGTGTGTGGAGGAGGGTGTGTGTGTGTGTGTGTGTGTGTTGTTACATTGTCTAGCATGTCAATTAGACACTAGCCTGTTGATATAGTGTGTGTAGGAACTACAATGTTTCTGCCAGGGTGAACGGCCTCCGTGGAAGAAGGCTTACCCACTGGCAACTGGGTGTGTGTGTTGTGATGTGTGTGAGGTTAGAGTACAAGTGGGGAGGAGGGATGTTATTGGTTGTTGTTTAGTTGCGCATCAGGGTTTTTGTGTAGGTTCTAGGTCTGTCATGTGAGCGAGTGTGTGTGTACGTGTATGTGTGTGTGCCTGTCCTCACTGCATTGATTTAATTAGAATATTTCACTGTGACGGCCTTCTGGGTTATCCTAGGTTCCCTACACGTATGCTCCGTGTGATAGCCTATCACCGTACTCGTGTATACCCTTATAACTTTGCTTACTTATTGAATAAACACTGTCAGAGTAGTGTAGTGTTTGTGTGACTGTGTCCGTCTGTTAAGATAATCTTCCTAAAGTTTGCAATACTTCACAAGGTTTGGAATACTATCCTAATATTATACTAGACTTTTACTAGTACTAGTTCTAAAAACGAGTAATACTACTAAGCTAAGCTAAGACAAACCCAAATGTTGGTTTATGTGAGCGTGTGTGTGTGTGTGTGTGTGAGTCTTGGCATCTCATTCACAACAAACCTCCTAGAGTTCTATGATAAAGTAACAGAGGTAAGGCAAGAGAGAGAAGGGTGGGTTGATTGCATTTTCCTGGACTGCAGGAAGGCCTTCGACACAGTTCCTCACATGAGATTAGTAAAGAAGTTGGAAGAACAAGCATGTATGACAGGAAGGGCACTGGAATGGATCAGGGAATACCTCACAGGGAGGCAACAACGGGTCATGGTGCGTGATGAGGTATCACAGTGGGCGCCTGTGACGAGCGGCGTACCGCAGGGGTCAGTCCTAGGACCAGTGTTATTCTTGGTATATGTAAACGACATGATGGATGGGATAGACTCAAAAGTGTCTCTGTTCGCAGATAATGTGAAATTAATGAGGAGAATCACATCGGAAGAGGACCAAGCAGGACTTCAAACAGACCTGGACAAGCTTGACATCTGGTCTAGCAACTGGCTTCTCGAATTCAATCCCACCAAATGCAAAGTCATGAAGATCGGAGAAGGACAAAGAAGACCGCTGACAGAGTACAGGCTAGGTGGACAAGGGCTACAAAGCTCGGCAAAGGAGAAAGACCTTGGGGTGAGTATAACGCCAAGTACATCTCCGGAGGCACACATCAACCAGATAACTGCGGCAGCATATGGGCGACTGGCAAACCTAAGATTAGCGTTCCGTTACCTAAACAAGGAATCGTTCAAGACACTGTACACCGTGTACGTCAGGCCCATACTAGAATATGCAGCACTAGTCTGGAACCCACACCTGGTCAAGCACGTAAAGAAACTAGAGAAAGTGCAAAGGTTTGCGACAAGGCTAGTTCCACAACTCAGGGGTCTGTCCTATGAAGAAAGGTTGAGGGAAATAGGACTAACAACACTGGAGGAAAGAAGGGTCAGAGGAGACATGATAACGACATACAAAATACTGCGGGGAATCGACAAGGTAGACAGGGACAGGATGTTCCAGAGAGGGAACACAGAAACAAGGGGACACAACTGGAAGCTGAAGACTCAGATGAGTCAAAGGGATGTTAGGAAGCATTTCTTCAGCCACAGAGTAGTCAGGAAGTGGAATAGTCTAGAGAAAGATATAGTGGAGGCAGGAACCATACACAGTTTTAAGACGAGGTATGATAAAGCTCATGGAGCAGGGAGAGCAGAGACCCAGTAGCGGACAGCGAAGAGGCGGGGCCAGGAGCTGAGTCTCGACCCCTGCAACCACAATTAGGTGAGTACAATTAGGTGAGTACACACACACACACGTGTCAATGCTTGAGAGGGAGCAGAGATGTTGTGTGTGCCACTAAGAAAAATCTTCAACACATTCATTGAAACTGGGCAACTACCTGAGGTGTAGAAGATGGCAAATGTAGTCCCAATTTTTAAGAAAGGAGACAGACACGAGGCATTAAACTACAGACCTGTGTCACTGACGTGTATAGTATGCAAAGTCATGGAGAAGATCATCAGGAGAAGAGTGGTGGAGCACCTAGAAAAACACAAGCTTATAAACGACAACCAGCATGGTTTCAGGGGAAGAAA
>WNWK01033018.1:0-21468 GCA_009830355.1 Cherax destructor
TTCATTGGTAGTCTCACTTACCTGTCAGGGAGATCAAGTCAAACGAACTATTTATAGGAAACTCGCTAATAAGAATGACCTCGCACACTTAGTAAGTAAGAAAGTAAGTTTATTCACGTACAGATACCCATAAATTATCATACATAGCACCATATGTGTAGATTACCTAGGTAACCTCAAAAAAGTCAGACAAAGTGACTTATTTCCACTGGAGTTCTTTTAACTAACTTCTACTCAAATGAAGATTTAAACACCAAGAAAGGGTAATTTCTGGCTGCAGTGATCTACTAAAAGCTGATAGAACTTTCATCGACCTTAAATTCCTTATTTGCTTAAATACAAGGCTTTCTAGCCTCGTAGCCTAGCCTAGGACCAGACTTTCGTGTTGACTGCCTGTTCAACCAGTCAGTTTCCCATATAACCTTTCACTGCAGATTAAAGCAGAGTGAAGACTAAACACCTGGGTCTTCAAGAAGCCTTGTGGCGCAATGGATAACGCGTCTACGGATCAGAAGATTCCAGGTTCGAATCTTGGCAAGGTCGCTGTTCTTTTGTAAAGAATCAGATGCCACGTCACTCATGTACACAATACTGCCACAACTCACCCACTGTCACCAGAGTCAACATAGTCTCTCTTCTTGTCTTACACAAGCCAACATTGATGTAGCTGAATTATTCCCAAGATAATCAGAGAAGTGACGAGATACTGCACACCCAACACTACATACACCCAGAATGAAGAAGTAGACACATGTGTACCATCTGGGTATCTTTACTTAGACGAAACGTCTACAAGTAACGATACATAGATGTTGCTCATGCGTCTAATTTTTCATTCTTAGTGCTAGTTTTGATTTTAATAATAATAATAAAAATAATAATAATAATAATAATAATAACAATAATAATAATAATAATAATAATAATAATAATAATAATAATAATAATACACCCAAAGATGAAGGGAGTAGCAGTATCCCTTGTGGAGGATGCGACAAAGTATACAGCGGAGAAGCCGCCAGAAGTCGAGAACACAAGAATGTAAGCAAAACTGAGAACAACAGCAATGCTTGTGTACACTACCATAAGTCCCCGACCACAACATGGTGTGGGATAAAGCTGCACTCTCATGCCACGGAAGATGACAGAATTAAATGGAGATGCTCAGAGTCTGAAATTATCAAACTCCCAACCCCATTACGAACCGTGGCATGTTCGCTGCAGCAACACCACCACCCACACCTTCTTTAGGACAGACTTAAAGCCTAGTGTGCGCCAGTAGGCCTCAGCCGTGCTCCACTGATACTCTTCTGATGCCTCACTTGTTCTGTCACCTGACCTTCGTCACTAAGTGTGCTATTAAGAGGCACTACACTCGTGTTTTTATGCACTGGATGACCCCCTTCCTTCGACGTGGACGAAACGCTGCGCCAATAAACGTTTTCTAGCATTTAATTTCTTCTTACTATCTGTCGGAGTTTCGCTTCTGCCACTCGGAGGTGTAAGACCAAACTGACCACCGAACTGACGGGCAAAGGAGAATTAGATCTTACTTAGTGGATTAGTGAAGAGTACAAACGGGAGCTGAGATCAAGATGTTCAAGAAATTCTGTGGCATCGATGAAGTCAAAAGAGACGCAGCAGAATGAACGAACACTGATGGAAAACGAACACAAAGAGGCGACGAAGGAATGTTGAATTCTTTTTGATGTTGTTGTTGTTGTAATGGGAAAAAAGTTGAAGCTAGGAGAAAAGTCCAAGCTAGGAGAAAAGTCCAAGCTAGGAGAAAAGTTCAAGTTAGGAAAAAAGTCCAAGCTAGGAGAAAAGTCCAAGCTAGGAGAAAAGTCCAAGCTAGGAGAAAAGTCAAGCTATGAGAAAAGTCAAGCTAGGAGAAAAGTCCAAGCTATGAGAAAAGTCAAGCTATGAGAAAAGTCCAAGCTATGAGAAAAGTCCAAGCTAGGAGAAAAGTCCAAGCTAGGAGAAAAATCCAAGCTAGGAGAAAAGTCCAAGCTAGGAGAAAAGTCCAAGCTAGGAGAAAAGTTAAAGCTAGGAGAATAGTCCAAGCTAGGAGAAAAGGTGGTGCAGCCAAAACCTTACATGGTTTCAAGAGTAGGAATGACAGTGCAACAATCTACAGCTAAGGCTAATAAATGAGGACTGGAGCTGGAGCTTAACTCCATGAATATAGCAATATGAGGACAGCTAGATAAGTCCTGCTTTGTGAGTATATCTACGTGATACTGCTAAGTGAGTACTGCTAGGTGAGTACTGCTAGGCGAGTACTGCTAGGCGAGTACTACTAGGCGAGTACTGCTAGGCGAGTACTACTAGGTAGTACTGCTGGAGAGTATTGCTAGGTGAGTTCTGCTAGATGAGTAATGCTAGATGAGTACTGCTAGATGAGTACTGCTAGGGAAGTCCTACTAGATGAGTACTGCTAATGAGTACTGCTAGGTGAGGCCTGCTAGATGAGTACTGCTAGATGAGTACTGCTAGGTGAGTACTGCTGAGTACTGCTAGATGAGTACTGCTAGGTGAGTACTACTAGGTAGTACTGCTAGAGAGTATTGCTAGGTGAGTCCTGCTAGATGAGTACTGCTAAATGAGTACTGCTAGGTGAGTACTGCTAATGAGTACTGCTAGGCGAGTACTGCTAGGTGAGTCCTACTAGATGAGTACTGCTAATGAGTACTGCTAGGTGAGGCCTGCTAGGTGAGTACTGCTAGATGAGTACTGCAAGGTGAGGCCTGCTAGGTGAGTACTGCTAGGTGAGTACTGCTATGTGAGCCCTGCTAGGTGAGTACTGCTAGGTGAGTACTGTTAGGTGAGTCTTGCTAAATGAGTAATACTAGATGAGTACTGCTAGGTGAGTGCTGCTAGGTGAGGCCTGCTAGATGAGTACTGCTAGGTGAGTACTGCTAGGTGAGTGCTGCTAGGTGAGGCCTGCTAGATGAGTACTGCTAGGTGAGTACTGCTAGATTAGTACTGCTAGATGAGTACTCTTAGGTGAGTCCTGCTAGGTGAATACTGCTGGGTGAGTCTTGCTAGATAACTACAGCTAGGTGAGTACTGCTAGATGAGTCCTGCTAGGTGAGTACTGCTAGGTGAGTACTTCTAGGTGAGTACTGCTAGATGAGTACTGCTACGTGAGTACTGCTAGGTGAGTCCTGGTAGGTGAGTACTGGTAGGTGAGTACTGCTAGGTGAGTACTGCTAGGTGAGTTTTGCTAGATGAGTACTGCTAGGTGAGTCCTGCTAGATGAGTATTGCTAGGTGAGTACTGCTAGGTGAGTCCTGGTAGGTGAGTACTTCTAGGTGAGTACTGCTAGGTGAGTACTGCTAGGTGAGTTTTGCTAGATGAGTACTGCTTGGTGAGTCCTGCTAGATGAGTATTGCTAGGTGAGTACTGCTAGATTAATACTGCTAGATGAGTACTCTTAGGAGAGTCCTGCTAGGTGAGTACTGCTGGGTGAGTCTTGCTAGATAACTACAGCTAGGTGAGTCCTGCTAGATGAATCCTGCTAAGTGAGTACTGCTAGGTGAGTCCTGCTAGGTGAGTCCTGCTAGGTGAGTCCTGCTAGGTGAGTACTGTTAGGTGAGTCTTGCTAAATGAGTAATACTAGATGAGTACTGCTAGGTGAGTGCTGCTAGGTGAGGCCTGCTAGATGAGTACTGCTAGGTGAGTACTGCTAGGTGAGTGCTGCTAGGTGAGGCCTGCTAGATGAGTACTGCTAGGTGAGTACTGCTAGATTAGTACTGCTAGATGAGTACTCTTAGGTGAGTCCTGCTAGGTGAATACTGCTGGGTGAGTCTTGCTAGATAACTACAGCTAGGTGAGTACTGCTAGATGAGTCCTGCTAGGTGAGTACTGCTAGGTGAGTACTGCTAGGTGAGTACTGCTAGATGAGTACTGCTACGTGAGTACTGCTAGGTGAGTCCTGGTAGGTGAGTACTGGTAGGTGAGTACTGCTAGGTGAGTACTGCTAGGTGAGTTTTGCTAGATGAGTACTGCTAGGTGAGTCCTGCTAGATGAGTATTGCTAGGTGAGTACTGCTAGGTGAGTCCTGGTAGGTGAGTACTTCTAGGTGAGTACTGCTAGGTGAGTACTGCTAGGTGAGTTTTGCTAGATGAGTACTGCTTGGTGAGTCCTGCTAGATGAGTATTGCTAGGTGAGTACTGCTAGATTAATACTGCTAGATGAGTACTCTTAGGAGAGTCCTGCTAGGTGAGTACTGCTGGGTGAGTCTTGCTAGATAACTACAGCTAGGTGAGTCCTGCTAGATGAATCCTGCTAAGTGAGTACTGCTAGGTGAGTCCTGCTAGGTGAGTCCTGCTAGGTGAGTCCTGCTAGGTGAGTCCTGCTAGGTGAGTACTGCTAGGTGAGTACTGCTGGGTGAGGACATAAAATCAAGCCACCACAATTCCTTTCTGGGGTGATGATGTAGATTGTTGTGGGAAGTAAGAAGAGACTAGTCAATAGAGAGAGAGATAAAGATAAAGAGAGACAGAGAGAATGTGTGTACTCACGTATTTGTGGTTGCAGGGATCGATTCAAAGCTCCTGGCCCCGTGTGTGTATGTGTATGTATGTGTACGCGTATGTGTGTAAGTGAGTGTGTTATTGTGAGTATGAATATATGAGTTAGTAATACCAGGGAGATTATTTTTACTCTCCCCTCTCCCTCACCCTCTTCCCCTCTCCCTCTCCCAATCTTCCCTTCACCCCCAACATCCCGAGGGTCCGCTATTTACTCCATTGTGACGAAGTATGAGCCACAACAATTAAGCTAAAATGCGAGTCAGAAGTAGTGGTGGGGGGCACAGTGGTGGTGTTGTGGTGTGGCAGTGGTGTGGTGGTGGGTGGTAGTGGTGTGTTGTGGTGTGGCAGTGGTGTGGTGGTGGGTGGTAGTGGTGGTGTTGTGGTGTGGCAGTGGTGTGGTGGTGGGTGGTAGTGGTGTGTTGTGGTGTGGCAGTGGTGTGGTGGTGGGTGGTAGTGGTATGTTGTGGTGTGGCAGTGGTGTGGTGGTGGGTGGTAGTGGTGTGTTGTGGTGTGGCAGTGGTGTAGTGGTGGGTGGTAGTAGTGTAGTGGTGTGTTGTGGTGTGGCAGTGGTGTAGTGGTGTGTTGTGGTGTGGCAGTGGTGTAGTGGTGGGTGGTAGTGGTGTGTTGTGGTGTGGCAGTGGTGTAGTGGTGGGTGGTAGTAGTGTGGTGGTGTGTTGTGGTGTGGCAGTGGTGTAGTGGTGTGTTGTGGTGTGGCAGTGGTGTGGTGGTGGGTGGTAGTGGTGTGTTGTGGTGTGGCAGTGGTGTGGTGGTGGGTGGTAGTGGTGTGTTGTGGTGTGGCAGTGGTGTATTGGTGGGTGGTAGTGGTGTGTTGTGGTGTGGCAGTGGTGTGGTGGTGGGTGGTAGTGGTGTGTTGTGGTGTGGCAGTGGTGTAGTGGTGGGTGGTAGTGGTGTGTTGTGGTGTGGCAGTGGTGTAGTGGTGGGTGGTAGTAGTGTAGTGGTGTGTTGTGGTGTGGCAGTGGTGTAGTGGTGTGTTGTGGTGTGGCAGTGGTGTGGTGGTGGGTGGTAGTGGTGGTGTTGTGGTGTGGCAGTGGTGTAGTGGTGGGTGGTAGTGGTGTGTTGTGGTGTGGCAGTGGTGTAGTGGTGGGTGGTAGTAGTGTAGTGGTGTGTTGTGGTGTGGCAGTGGTGTATTGGTGTGTTGTGGTGTGACAGTGGTGTAGGGGTGGGTGGTAGTGTAGTGGTGTGTTGTGGTGTGGCAGTGGTGTAGTGGTGTGTTGTGGTGTGGCAGTGGTGTAGTGGTGTGTTGTGGTGTGGCAGTGGTGTAGTGGTGTGTTGTGGTGTGACAGTGGTGTAGGGGTGTGTTGTGGTGTGACAGTGGTGTAGTGGTGGGTGGTAGTGGTGTGTTGTGGTGTGGTGGTGTGTTGTGGTGCGGTAGTGGTGACGTGTGTTGTGGTGTGGTGGTGTGTTGTGGTGTGGTGGTGTGTTGTGGTGTGACAGTGTTATGGTGTGTTGTTGTGTGGCAGTATTGTGGTGGTGTGGCAGTGGTGTGTGGTGGTGTGTTGTGGTGTGGCAATGGTGTAGTGGTGTATGACAGTGGTGTGGTGGTGTGTTGTGGTGTGGCAGTGGTGTGGTGGTGTATGGCAGCTTGTGTTGTGGTGCGGTAGTGGTGTCGTGTGTTGTGGTGTCGTGGTGTGTTGTGGTGTCGTGGTGTGTTGTGGTGTGACAGTGTTATGGTGTGTTGTGGTGTGGCAGTGGTGTGTTGTGATGTGGCAGTGGTGTGTTGTGATGTGGCAGTGGTGTGTGATAGTGGTGTGGTGTTGTGCTGTGGTGTGGTAGTGGTGTGTGTTAGTGGTGGGGTAGTGGTGTGGTGTTGTGGTGTGGTAGTGGTGTGTGGTAGTGGTGTTGGTGTGTGGTGGTAGAGGTGTGTGGTAGTGGTGTGGTAGTGGTGGTGGTGTGTGGTGGTAGAGGTGTGTGGTAATAGTATGTGGTTGTAGTGTGTGGTGGTGGTGGGTGTGGTGGTGGTGGGTGTGGTGGTGGTGGGTGTGGTGGTGGGTGTGGTGGTGGTGTGGTGGTGGTGGGTGTGGTGGTGGTGGGTGTGGTGGTGGTGGGTGTGGGTGGTGGTGGGTGTGGTGGTGGGTGTGGTGGTGGTGTGATAGTGGTGTTTGGTAGTGGTGTGTGGTGGTGGTGGTGTTTGGTGGTGGTGTGTGTGGTGGTGGTGGTGGTGGTGGTGTGATAGTGGTTTTTGGTAGTGGTATGTGGTGGTGGTGGTGTTTGGTGGTGGTTTGTGTGGTGGTGGTGTGATAGTGGTGTTTGGTAGTGGTGTGTGGTTGTGGTGTGTGGTGGTGGTGTGTGCGGTGGTATGCTGTGGTACATACCGGTGACCTGCACAACCCAAGTCAACATGGATTTAGAGCATTAAGATCATGCTGCTCACAGCTTGTTGTCTTTACCACAAAACTTACAGAATCTCTGGAAGAGTCTCAGCAGACAGACGTGGTCTCCTCAGACTTCACTGAAGACCTTGGACTAACACCATCATGGAGGGATAACCTATAAAATAAGTTCAACATGTATTACAGGGAAATTAGGAAAATCGACGTATTTTAAAGCAAGCAGCACACAAAGATCATCGTTAAACAAAGTGAAATTTAGACTTAGTAACGTTAAAAAGTAAAGTACCTCAAGGTATGGTACTGCCACCTTCGCTGTTTATCATCTTCGTGGCAGACATCGATAAATCCGCTAGATACAGCTTCGTATCATTCGTTAAGGACGTTGCGAAAATATGGATGAAAGTCGCCTCGGCAAAAGATACCGAAAAATTACGAGAGGATATGTACAAAGCCCACTAGTGGGCAGTTGAAAATATCATGGTGTTCAGTGGTGACAAATTCCAAGTGCTCGAATATAAAAAAAAAAATCGAAAGGGACACTGAATGCAAAACTCTGCAGGGTCACCCCATCATAGAACGAAAGAAACACTTAATAGACTTGCGTGTAATAATGTCCGCTGAACTGCCATTTAAAGAACATAATAAAGCAATCACTGTGAAAGCCAGGAAAATGACGGGGTGAATAATGAGACCTTTTAAAACAAGGGAAATAATGCCAGTGGTGACTGTTCAAATGGCTTGTGCTCTCTCGCTCAAACTATTGCTTGGTGTTGACACCTTCATTCAAGGCATTAGAGATTTTATAGATACGAAAGGTATAGAGAGTGATTACTGTCTGTGTAAATCTAATAGGTTTTTAAACTACTGCAAATGAACCAGAAAAGTGGAAATGTAGTCTCTGGAGTAAACAAGAAGAGAGAGAGAGAGAGAGAGAGAGAGAGAGAGAGAGAGAGAGAGAGAGAGAGAGAGAGAGAAAGAGGGGATCTGATAATATATATACCTTTGATATACCTTTGAAGAGTTTCGAGTATCTACTCTCTGAGCCCGGCCATGGGCCAGGCTCGTCTGGTGCTTGCCTGGTCAACCAGGCTGTTGCTGCTGGAGGCCCGCTGCCCCACATATCCATCACAGCCTGGTTGATCTGGCACCTGGTGAAGATATTTGTCCAGTTTCCTCTTGAAGGCTTCTACACTGGTTCCAGCCGTGTTTCGGATATCTTCTGGTAAGATGTTGAATAGTCTGGGACCCCGGATGTTAATACAGTGCTCCCGTATTGTCCCCACCGCACCCCTGCTCCTCACTGGGTTTATTTTACACTTTCTCCCATATCTCTCACTCCAGTATGTTGTTATGGCAGTGTGCAGATTTGGGACCAGGCCCTCAAGTACTTTCCATGTATATATTATCATGTATCTCTCTCCCTCCGCTCCAATGAGTACATGTTCAAGACTTGAAGGCGTTCCCAATAATTTAGATGTTTCAATGGCTCAATGTGAGCCGTAAACGATCTCTGGATTTGTTCCAGCTCTGCTATTTCTCCTGCCCTGAACGGGGCCGTCAGCACTGAGCAGTATTCTAAGTGAGGGAGCACTAGCGATTTGAATAGTGTCACCATCGGCATTATTTCCCTTGTTTTGAAAGTTCTCAATACCCACCCCGTCATCTTCCTGGCTGTTGTGATCTTTGTCTTGTTATGGTCTTTAAACGACAGATCAGCAGACATAATTATTCCCAAGTCCTTTACGTGTTCCTTTCGTTCTATGTGGTGACCCTCTTGCGTTTTGTATATAGTGTTCCTTTTGAGTTCTTCATTTTTCCATACCTAAGCAGCTGAAACTTATCACCATTGAACGTCATGTTGTTCTCCACTGCCCATTGGAAGACCCTGCTTATGTCCTCCTGTAATTTTTCAGTGTCCTCTACCGTAGTGACTTTCATGCTTATTTTAGTGTCATCTGCAAATGATGATACAAAAGTGTGCTGGGTGTTTTTATCTATGTCTGCTATGAGGATGAGAAACAGCAGAGGTGCCAGGACAGTGCCTTGGGGCACTGAGCTTTTGACCTCGCTGATGCTGGATCTTGCCCTGTTCACTACTACTTTTTGTGTTCTTTGTGTTAGGAACTCAAAATCCATCTGCCTACCTTCCCGTAATGCCTATGGCCCTCATTTTGTGCGCTATCACTCCATGATCGCATTTGTCAAACGCCTTTGCAAAATCTGTGTAAATCACATCTGCGTTTTGGTCGTCCTCCAATGCCTCCGTAATTCTGTCATAATGGTTCAGCAGCTGTGACAGGCATGATCGACCCGCTCTAAAGCCATGCTGGTTCGGGTTATGTTGGTTGTGCTGGTCCATGAACTTTGTAATCTGCCGTCTCATCACTCTTTCAAAGTTTTTTATGATGTGAGAAGTGAGGGCTACTGGTCTGTAATTTTAGCTAGTGCTCTACTACCTCCCTTATGCAAAGGAGCTATGTCTGCACTCTTTAAGGCCTCTGGAATTTCACCTAGATCTAAGCTCTTTCTCCACAGAATACTAAGGGCTCTTGCTAATGGTACTTTGCACTGCTTTATAAATAAAGCATTCCATGAATCTGGTCCAGGTGCTGAGTGAGTGGGCATGTTGGCCATTTCTTTTCGAAATCTATGGATTTGTACTAATGTCGGTTAGGTGGTCTGCGCAGCCTTCTGCTGGAGTGAAAAATATTTCTGCATTTTCTACCTTGCTGTCATTTAGTGGGTTGCTGAACACTGACTCATACTGTTCTTTTAGAATTTCACTCATTTCCTGTTCATCGTCCGTATACGAATCTCCTCTCAATAATGGTCCAATTCTACAGGTAGTTCTTAGCTTGGATTTTGCATAGGAGTAGAAATATTTTGGGTTTCTTGCAATATCCTGTATGGCTCTTTGTTCCCTTTGTACTTCTTCTGTCAGGTATGACATCTTAAGTTTTTGTTCTAATTCTGTGATCTCTCGGTTAAGGCTATCTCTCTTCTGTTGCAACATAACTGTGTTTTTCAGCAATTCAGTAACCCGTTTTCTTCTCCTGTACCATCTCCTACGCTCTCTCTCTATATCTGATCTTCTTCGGGGTTTCCTCAATGGTACGTGTTTCATACATACCTTGTATGCTTCTGTATTCAGCTTCTCTAGGCACTGGTGGGGATTTAGGGTGCTCATGTCTGATTCCCATGATATGTCTGATAGCTCTTGGTTTATTTTTTCCCAGTCAATTCTATGGTTATTAAAATTAAACTTACTGAACATTCCGTCTCTAACATTAGTGTCGCAGTTCCCTAACCCTGAGTTAATACTAGTTTGAACTTCTATGATGTTATGATCAGAGTATATTGTTTTGTAACTGTTATGTCTCTGATTAATTCCTCGTTGTTTGTGAATATCAAATCCAGGGTATTTTCATTTCTAGTGGGATCAATTATCTGTTGGTTTAGTGAGTACTTTTCACAAAGCCTCATTAGTTCCCTGGTATGTGCCTGTTGGGCCAGGGTGCTTCCAGGAGTTATTTCTGGTATAACATTATGGTGCCTCATCTTCCATTTTACATGAGGAGATTAAAATCTCAAGGATTAAAATGTTTGGGGTGGGATTTTCTAGCCTATCCAGATAGCTATCTATCTTCTTTAACTGCTCTGTGAATTCCTCCGCAGTTGCTGATGGTGGTTTGTATACTAGGATAATTACTAGATTCTTATTTTCCACTTTAATGCCGAGGATTTCTACTATATCATTCGTAGCGTTCAAAACTTCTGTGCAACAGAGAGTATCTTTATATAGAGTCCTCCTCCCTGTGACCTATTAATTCTATCACATCTATACATGTTATAGTTTTCTATCTGAATCTCTCCGTCCAAAACATCCCTTGTATGTGTTTCTGTAAATGCTCCAAACATGGCATTTGCTTCTGATAGGGGTCCACTAACATAACTAACTTTGTCATTTTTATTTGATTTCAGACCCTGAATATTTGCAAATATGAAGCAGGTGTTACCATTTGGGATGTTTGGTCTTTCTTTGTGTTTGGTTAGTACCACTGGTGATGTCCTACCTGGTAGGCCCTGGTGCCCATACCCTGGTTTCTCCAGTACTGACTTTGATTGTTTATACAGCCCTGATGGGCTGGTGCCTGTCTTGTCTTGTCCCACTGTTCTGCCCATCTGTCCCTCTGTACCATTTCCACCTTTTGTCTCTTTCTTTTATCTGGTTGTTTCTCCTTATATCTAAAAAGATTGCTGTTCTTTTTCATTTTCCCTTTCCCTGCTTTCTCTGTATCGTACTGTTCCCTTTATATGGTGGTCTGGGCAGCTCATGTCATAACATTCTCTGGACTGTGTTGAAGCTTGACACATCACTGGATGGAAGTATCTGCACTCTTTGTTAAACCGACACTTTCCTTTCCTTAACATGTTGGCACATTTTCTGGTGTGTTTATTCCAACAATCTCTGCCATAAAGGCACATACCTTTAGCATAGAATTTGCATATATTTTGGCTGCCTATATTTACTGACTTTGTATTTTCCCAAAGATCTGCAGAATTATCTGCGTTTTTTCTTCTCTTTCCACTCCTTGGTTTTCCTCGTTATCTGCGCTTTTCTCCTTTGATGACATGGGGCCAACATTTTCCCTGGAAGAGGACTCCCTACTATATCTGTATTAGAGGCTATGGCTGTGGTGGCGTCCTTAACCAAAACCGGATGTTCACTATGGCTGGGGGCTGGGTCTGGGTCAGTCCTGGGACTGGGGGCTGAGTTAGCTATACATCCCTTGTATGTGTACGTGGAAGAAACTGGAGAGTCTGGTTCCAGATCTACAAATTACTATAACAATATACTGGAGTGACAGATATGGAAGGAAACTTAAAACAGATCCAGTGTAAAGCAGGATAGCCTCCAGCATAACGAGATAGCACTGTCTTACCGTCGGTGGCCCTCGACTTTTCAACCTGCTGTTTGCAGATATCAGTAAAATTGACGAAACAGATGCATAGGTTTTTAAGAGGTGGTGGTGTGTGGTTTTGGTGGTGGTGGTGGTGGTGGTGTGTGGTGGTGGTGGTGGTGGTGGTGGTGTGTAATAGTGGTGGTGGTGGTGGTGGTGGTGGTGGTTGTGGTGGTGTGTTGTGGTGCTCACAACACTGTGTATAGATTCCACCTGTTCCACTTCACTGGCCAGGTCATTCCACTTTCTGACCCCCATGAGGCACAAGGAATACTTTTTGACACCGCTGTGGCTGATCTGAGTTTTCTTAACGTCCAATTGTGCCCCCGTGTACATGTTTCTTGCCTCCTAAACAACCAATTATTATTCACCCTATCAATTCGTCTGAGTATTTAATACATGTGTGAGACAGAGACAGAGACAGAGAGAAAAAAAGGGAGGGATATAGAATGAGATCCATATGCAAATGGAAGACCCCCACAAGAGAGATAATGAAGGCAATCTCACACTGCCTGGGGACGCCACCGGAGCTGGGGACGTGTGGACAAGCAACTCAGCAACCCACATTTAAATAACACTCCTCATTGAGGCGAAGAAATGTTTTAAAAAGAGAGAGAAGCGCTTTAGCTGAGGCGAAGGGGGCAGTCGGTAGAGAGAGACAGACTTAAAGCGTACAAGCTCTAAGTGTCTCTCTAAATGAGATGAGAACCACAGCAACCATAAAAATAGACAAACTACTGTAAATCTCAACCAAAATAAAAAAAAGGATAGAAAACATTGCTCTTATTAGGACAGGTTTCTGGTGCTCACAGTTGCTAGCTAACGATTCTATACCACTCAACTGGTCAGTAGAAACACCATTGTGTCAGTAGACAGCCCCCAGACCAGTTTCCCTTCCTCTCCCCCTCCATTTAATAGATTATTAGGGAGCGGGTGGCCTGTAATGGCGATTGTGGTGAATCGAGATGGGATTGTTTGGCTTTAATTGTAACCAGCAAACCAGCAAAAGCCGTGATTGTGACCAGAACAATGAGGTCACCGGCGGATTTTGTCCGTTGTATCCGAATCAACTAACCCAGCGGATTTTGTCTGTTGTATCCGATTCAACTGACCCACAGCTGACTCTGTCCGGTGTATCCGAATCAACTGACCTATCGGAATTTGTCCCGTGTTTTGCGGAGTTCGTAAAAATCGCGGTCCGCCAAATCGAGGGATATTCCGAACTTGATAATTAAATTAGACAAATATATCAGTGAAATTGGGCGAATGTGAGTAGGACCTGGACTGGTAATGGTCAAGAACGGACTGACACAAATTGATGTCCCATAGGAACCAAAATAGCTTTACAAATACTCCAAGAGGGACCGAAATGTCTTGATAATGGTCCAGGATGGACCGAAATGTCTTGAAATGGTCCAGGACTAACCGAAACGTCGTTCTGAAGACTGTGTCTTACAGCAAAGCTATAAATAATAAGATATTACAAGGACCCCAATGGAAAAAGTCATTTCGTCAGTCCCTTAGCCAGGCTGAGGGACTGACCACCTCATATCTCTAAGGTTGATCTACTGATAACAGCATCTTCATTTCACTGCTACACCTGCTGCCTCTATATTTGACTGAAGAAGCCTGCCGTGTAGGCGAACCGTTGCAACAATGAAGATACCCAACTGTTGAACAAGGGTCTTAATCATCAAACTTACTTACTAGTCCTGGTGTGAGGATTCTCAGTGGAGAGACATAAGAGCAATCGTACCACCTGGGTAATAGATACCGACAATATTGTTTAAAAAAACACGTAAGCAAACACTAGAACATACCATACCACGGGTGGGGATAGAACCCGTGGTGTGGTTTGTTTGCAATCGTGTCATTACGATTTTGTGAGTCACTAGAACATATCAGAAAATGTTTCAGTCCTGGGACCTCGATTACTTTAACTTCTATGTGTGTTAGAAGTGATCAAGGTCCCAGGATCGAAACGTTTTCTAATAAATAAATAAATAAGGTCTTTCTAAAACCACACTGGACACGGAAACCTTAATTACAGGTAACGTGTTGCTCTGAATAGGTCGTTATCACGCTCTAGATAGTGCGATAACATCCTCTGTGTTTCCTTAAGACACCTGCTGTCCATGTTCACCTAACAGTAAATAGGTACCTGGGTGATAGCCGACTGGTGTGGGTCGCATCCTGGGAACAAAATTAACCTAATTTGAGCGAAATGCTCTGCATAACAAGGGACTTTCTATATAATATGTTATTGATGTCAATTATACGTTGTACTTGTACTTGTAGAAATAAGATTACAGTATTATTATTATTATTATTATTATTATTATTATTATTATTATGCTTGACGGCAGTACCTGCACGTCCCTCAATATTGAACTCACGAAAGGCTATTGTTTGTCTGCCTCAGCATGAAACAAGGGCAAACAAAACAAACGACCGAACAAATCAAACATCAAACAATCATCTCGGTATATAGAGTTGTTTATATTTGACCGTAACTTGGCGGCTGTTTGCCGTACGTGAGACCGGCTGTGTAAACACACACCAGACCATTTTCACTCGGTGGAGGAATTACCCAAAGGTGATGATGGTAAGAATTACCAAAGGTGATGATGGTAAGAATTACCAAAGGTGATGATGGGAGGAATTATACAAGGGTGATGATGGGAGGTATATTACACAAGGTTGCTGATGGGAGGAATTACCCAAAGGTGTCGATGGGAAGAATTACCAAAGGTGATGATGGGAGAATTACCCAAAGGTGATAATGGGGGGTATTAACCAAGGGTGATAATGAGAGAAATTACCCAAGGGTGATGATGGGAGGAATTACCCTAAATGTGATGATGGGAGGAATTACCCAGAGGTGTTGATAGAAGGACTCAGTGGGGCTCGATCCGCCGTCCTTCTGAGGATAGATAGGGAACGGATCCGGCGCCAATAGTTATTAAAGGTTTTGTAAAACAGTTGAATGGGAAAACATTACATGAAATGTAAATGTTTTACATTAAAATGGATGTCACAAACACTGAAAATGGGAAATAGGACGTCACTTAAACTGAAAATGGAAAAGCAGGAAAAAAATAGATATGTATATTTCGACCCCGAGATATACACTATAGTGACAAGCTGGTTGACACGATAGATCGGGGTGATGTACAAGGTAATTCAAGTTACATGTTCCCCTGTCAGACTTCAAAACTCTAAGATCCATCGCTGTCTTTACCAGGCTTATAAGATTCATCCAACTAGGTATATTGCATCATAGGCTTAGTAGGCACCACTGTGTCCCAAATCAAGCTTTACCTTCTCTCACAGTCATGAGCCGTGACGAACTCTAGCTCAATCCCCTCAAGCCGTCCACATGACTCAGAAATCGTAATCACGATTGCTTTAGGGGGACTTGAGGCTAAGTTCGTCACAGCATGTGAGTTTCTGAAACTTGCTTGTGAACGTGGTGCCTATGCAATTCCTATGGTTAGAAAATCCTGTTAGTTTATTGAAGCTAGCGGCCTAGTGGTTACCGACGTCTTGATTTGAACTCTCTGACCGGGGTTCGACCCCAGTGGTATGGTTTGTTTGCAATCGTGTCATTACGATTTCGTGAGTCGTAAGGTAATTCAAGTTACATCTTCCCTTCAGCTTCCCTACCTCTTTCTCTCTGTCTCTCTGTCTTTACTCCTTACTTCTCTTCCTTACTTTCATTTCTTTCCCCGCCTTCTCCCCTGTCTTCTCCTCCCTCTCTCCATCCTGACGTCCATCACGCACCTCCCTCGCCTGACATTTAAGCTAAACAAACGAAGCTTTAAAGGTCCACCAGAGGGTGTGTGTGTGTGTGTGTGTGTGTGTGTGTGTGTGTTATGTGTGTGTGTGTGTGTATACGTGTGAGCGCATGCATTACAAAAATAACAGAAATATCCATACAAGGCCTGTACCCGTAGGGGGGTAGACCCCCGAAACCCTCTCGAGGTATACTCCAGGTATACAAGTCATACAAACATATCTACATCACAGTTTTCAGGCTTATTTTTGTTCACCTGTGTTCAGTGTGGCTCTCAGGCACCAGCGTCCAGCAGTAGTCGACCATGTTGCACCACTGGGTATGACCTACTTCCACTGGGAATCCCACCTACCACTGACAATGCCTTCGTCTGCTGTACGTCCTTCACCTGACGCCAGTATATAAGCGCCAGTCTTTCTGGCTGTACTTCACATTCTTCAAGACCACGGAGCTCTTCACCAACCCCGAGGCCGAGGGTCTGATTACCTCATCTTTTGTATACAGTTCTGCAGTCTTCATTTTTATGTCCTTGTATTGATAAAGCAACTGATCGGCGAAACGTCTAGAAATAAAGATACCCAGATATTGCACCTGTGTCTAGTTCCTCATCTCAGTAGTTGACCTTCAAACCGATCCTCAGGTATCCTCCTAATATCTTAATCTCCATGATGGAGATTGCAACATTTACCCTATGCAACATTCCCCCAATGAAAAGCAGGGGCGCCACTAGTACACTGAGAGACAATACAATAAGTGTCAGGGGCCCAAGACTGTTCAACTGCCTCCCAGCATACATGAAGGGGATTACCAATAGACCCCTGACTATCTTCAAGAAGGCGCTGGACAAACACCTAAAGTCAGTACCTGACCAGTCGGGCTATGGTGCGTACATCGGTTTGCGTGAGGCCAGCAGAAACAGCCTGGTTGATCAGGCTCTGCTCCACCACAAGCCCTGGTCTCAGACCGGCCCGCTGGGGCGTTAACCCCCGATACCCTCTCCAGGTATACTCCAGGTATGGCTATGTTTTGGTGATATCGTTCACCGTAGGGGTGATGGAGGGCGCTCTCGACAGATACCGCAGGTGCGGGAGGCAGAAACTAACTTCAGAAGTGAGTTCAGTCGCAAAATTATCGAGAACCGCATTGTTTTTTTTCAAGTGCGAAGTGAAACCTCGGTTGTCCAGCGTAATTTGTGAGACCTGGCAGCCGGAAGTGACTCCTACCTCACCACTCGTCGCCGGCTGAATTATAGTGAATTATGTATAATTAGGAGAATTATGTTTGTGAATCATGCTTATGGAGGTGAATTATGTGTCACTTAAGGGATACAGACTGCTTCAGTCTGAGGTCTGCAACAGTGTCTATGTACTGTTTACCTCTTGTCTTATTTTCCTGTTTGCGCGTCTACCTGTTTGCGTATTTACATTTTATTCAGGTCTTTCCCTGCTTGACTATTTCTTCCTGTTTGCCTGTTTACTTATTTATCTATTTGTCTGTTTCCCCATTGACGATTTTATTGCCGTTTTGCCCATTCCTTCCCATTGATGGTTCATCTTACCCTCCCTTCAACTGATGGGGTGGTGTGCCTTGATGCTAGTGAAGGGCTCTTGATTCAAGGTATTGGAACCACCCTCCTCTTTCTGGAATCGTATCTGACTCCTATTCTCCAGGAACTGAAATGACCTCTCTAGGTTTAGCCCTTTCCCATGTAATAATAATAATAATAATAATAATAATAATAATTATTATTATTATTATTATTATAATAATAATTTTTCCTTCGTTTCTTGCTGTCTAGATAGAAAATAAATAATACACACACACACACACACACACACACACACACACACACACACACACACACACACACACACACACACACACACACACACACAAACACACACACACACACACACACACACACACAAAAACACACACACACACACACACACACATACACACATACATACACACACACACACATATACACACACACACACACACACACATACACACACACACACACACACACACAAGTAAAGTTTCTTAACGAACAAAATACGATCACTAAACAATACGACGAAATAAAGAAAAAATTATGAAAAGCTCAGACTATATACACAAATAAAATGAGATTAAGGAGTGAAGGAGGGTAATAGAACTCGGGCGAAATATTTTCTCGCGAGGCCAAAAATCTGAGAGGAAAAAAAAATCTTCTCATTAGTAATGGAGAGGAAAATAAGACAATTTTCCTGCACCATTGTCTGGTATTCTGACCTTTTGACAGTCTTGATAACAAACAACTATTGTCCCGCTGGAGGTTACTCTCTTGAATTTATTCTCAAATTCTGAAGAAAGATTTAAAAGAAACTGGGTGTATTTCCGGGTGTGCTTCCGGGTGCATTTCCGGGTGAACTTCCGAGTGTTTTCCCGGGCGTACTTCCGGGTGTGTTTCCTGATAACCTCCCGGGTGTACTTCCGGGTGTACTTCCGGCGCGTATTTACGGGTACTTTTGGGTGCGCTTCCGGGTGTACTTCCGGTCATAGGTCACGGTACGGGAAAGACGAGATAACACTGGACACTTTCTCAAGATGTAAGCATGGTGAAAATAAGCTGGTGACTGATTGGTTGGTTGATTGATTGGTTGATTGGTTGGTTGGTTAGTTGTTTGGCTGATTGGTTGATAAGTTGGTGTGTTGGATGGATGGATGGTTGGTTGGTTGGTTGGTTGGTTGGTCGGTTGATTGATTGATTGATTGGTTGGTTGATTGATGGTTGATTAGTTGGTTGGTTGGTTGGATGGATGGTTATTTGGATGGTCAGCAAGATATTAAGGAAGGAGTGAAGGAAGGAGGAGGGAAGGAAGAAAGGATGAAGGAGGGAGGAGAGGGAGGGATGGAAGGGAGACTTCTGTAAAAAGAAACTCGTGAAGCATTAATTAGGAGAGGTTCCTGGAGAGGGAAGGAAGGAAGGAGACTGGCGCTCCCTCTCGTTGAGCAAGATGACGGAAACTCTTAATGGAACACAGATGGAGTATGTGTTGAAGGCTCCATCTCTATTGGAGGAGGGAGGGGAGGGGAGAAGAGAGAGAGAGAGAGAGAGAGAGAGAGAGAGAGAGAGAGAGAGAGAGAGAGAGAGAGAGAGAGAGAGAGAGAGATAAAGAGAGTGGGTTCAAAGTCAAGGAGACTAAGAGAAGCAAATTGATCACCCGATGCGCTTCCCATGTGTCAATTTTCTCCATCACTC
Source organism: Cherax destructor (assembly GCA_009830355.1). Taxonomy (NCBI): domain Eukaryota; kingdom Metazoa; phylum Arthropoda; class Malacostraca; order Decapoda; family Parastacidae; genus Cherax; species Cherax destructor. Next base: position 18,894 of record WNWK01033018.1, read on the forward strand.
ACTCACCCTAGCCTACCTCTTTGTCCCTACATCAAAAGATTCTCTCTCTCTCTCTCTCTCTCTCTCTCTCTGTCTCTCTCTGTCTCTGCTCTCTCTCTCTCTCTCTCTCTCTCTCTCTCTCTCTCTCTCTCTCTCTCAATCCGACATTAGTTTGATTGGCTATTATCTCCCGTTGAACCCACGTCAACCGAACTGGGTGATCTCCGAATTTTTTCCCAAATTTAATTAAATTTTCATCCCGACCCGATCCTAAACCGCTTCAGCCGACCACCGAATCCACGACTCTGTCAGCCCCCGGGCAGATCACCCATCAATCACACGAAAAACACAAAAATTGATTCTTTCCACTCACTGGTCGATGGGATCTTGCAAAGGTGGGGGAGTACCTTTGACATATGGAGTGGGTCCAAATGTGCCAATAGTACCCAGCCGTCTCCCACCAAGGCAGGGTGAGTGAAAAAAGAGGAAACACTTTCACCGCCACTCATTCAATCACTCTCTTGTCAGAAGCATGCTGATACCACAGCTCAGATGACCCTGCGAATTACAGCATCACCACTCCTCCTTCAGAGTGAAGGCTCTGTATTTTCCACCTCCAGGACTCAAGTCCGACTACCCGGTTTCCCCTGAATCCTTTCATGAAGGTTATCTTGCTCACACTCCAACAGTACGTCAAGTCATAAAGATCACTTGTTTCCACTCACTCTTCTCTAACGTGCTAACACAAGCGGATTGGATGTCCAAGCCTCTAGAATGCAAAACCTCCTTTGTAGAAAATGATATATAATATCGACAACAGCTACGTATCTTTATTGTTGATTGAAACGTTTCGCCTACACTGTAGGCTTCTTCAGTCAAATGCAGAGGCAGCAGTCGTAGTAGCAAAGTAAAGATGATGTAATCAGTCCATCAACCAGCTGTTGAACATGTGTCCCACTTTTCAAGATCTCCTTTACTCTTTACCTCCAACCTTTCCTTTGACTCTTCCCTGCCACTCTCTCCCTCTAACCCAGATTTATAAGCCCTCTTAGTCATCCTATACTTCTCCATCCTCTCTAAATGTTCAGACCACCTCAACAATCCTTCCTCAGCCCTCTGGATAATACTTTTGGTAACCCTGCACATTTTTTCTAATCTTCAAGCTCCAAATTCTCTGCATAATATTTGCATTACACATTGCATTCAAATGCGACATCTCCACTGCCTCTATCATCCTTCTGACTGTAACATTAAAACTTATGCTCCACACGCATAAGTGTTGGTACTCGATACTCCATTTTGCTTCCATGGATATAAAGTTTTTTGTCTCTTCCGTTTCCTCAATACATCACCTGCCCTTTTATCTTGGTCAATTCTATGGTTTTCACCTCAGCTTTCATAGACTCCATCTGCCAACAAGTCCACTCCCAAACATCTAAACACATTTACTGCCTCCATACTACCTCCCTCCAATCTGATATCAATATTTCATTGCCTGTAAAATACACTCTCAGTGCATTTATACCCCCAGTGTACTGGGCACTGCTATTATATACCCACGGATACAGTGTGGTTGTTGGTGTGGGGATATAATTGACTTTACCAACGTTTGTATAGTCGTGACCTTGCCCCGGTTCGGTCCCCAGCGTCTGTCATGCAGTTTACCAAGTTGACAATAAGATGACATCCTGGTGTCATAGACAGAGCTGGGTTCCGGTAAGAGCAGAGAGGTAAGATAACTTTTACCATGTAAATTCACCACTGTAAAAAGAAATCAGAGGGACAGCTTCCCCTTTTTACTAACAAGAGACGCCATGTTAGACACGTCAAGAGGGACAATGCCACTGAGACAGTGACAACCACCACAACACACCAATTCCCACCCCCACCCAAACCCACCCTCCAACCCTACCAACCCACCCACCCTGACAATTGAAACTGCAACAAAACGTATTGTAATGAACGATTTAGAGACCGTGGTAAAGCAATTTCGGTAGTTTGATCACACCGTCGGTTTACCGACATTATCTCGCTTAACCAACATTTTTATGTACATTGTTTGGTCAGGGTAACGTAGTTTAACAACTTAGTCTAACAGAAACTAACAGCAAAATTTATAAATACTTGACCGGGGAGAATATTTTGTGGGTGTAAGAGAGGCCAGATGAACCCATATCAACTGTTATCAGTGATGAACGTAGCTTTTACGACGTTCCTTTGCGAAAAAAATTTAAGAGTTCTGGTTAGAAAAAAAAAAAAGCCAAGATAACAATACATATGTTCGCTACAAACTAATGAAATTCTTGGTTTCATATAACCAGATTTAAACAACAGAAGTCCCGAGGTTATAAACTTCAAGTTTATTTATCGTTCAGTAAGGCATTATTTAGATTCTGCTGCTCAGTTCTGGTCGTCGTAATTGTTACAAACACAGGCTTCTTGAGGAGGCCTTGCTGGTACTAGCAACCAGGCCGCGTACTAGCAAGACATTTTGCTGTTACTCCATCTAATGCAACTAGCCAGGCAAATATTGAAGTTAGAATCAATAAGAGCTGTTTCTTTTTTTTCCCCCTTTAAAAAACTGGTCGTAATACGT
>WNWK01033019.1:0-21467 GCA_009830355.1 Cherax destructor
ATATTTTTTTCATTGTTTGAAATGTTCTTTCTTGATGGGGGCCCCAAAAAAAAAAAGGGGCATCCTTCTAACCCCACCCCCAAAAAGTAAACAGTTCAAATGGGAATTAACGTGACACTATCGTGGTGTACAGAAGGATGGTGCACAAAAAATATTGACGGGTTTTCCCCCGGTATTCCCTAAAAATTTTTAAGGAAAAAAAAACACATACTCACTTCAACAATGAGGTTTGCAGTAGTCTTAAAAATTAGATGTGGGAAAATACCCCAATATAACATATAAAAAATTTAATGAAACAGTGATACACAAATGAAAAAAAAATTAAAACGGGGGGGGTAAGGGAGGGGGGGGGGGTGTGTAGGCAGGGGGGGGGGGTGTGTGTAGGCAGGTGGTGTGTGTAGGCAGGGGGGGGGGGTGTGTGTAGGCAGGGGGGGGGGGTGTGTGTAGGCAGGTGGGGGGTTTTTTTAGGCAGGTGCGTGTGTGTAGGCAGGTGCGTGTGTGTAGGCAGGTGGTTTGTGTAGGCAGGGGGGGGGGGGGTGTGTGTAGGCGGGGGGGCGGGGGTTTTTTAGGCAGGGGGGGGGGGTGTGTGTGGGCCCGGGGCGTGTTTTAGGCAGGTGCGTGTGTTAGGCAGGTGCGTGTTTTAGGCAGGGCGTGTGTGTAGGCGGGGTGCGTGTTTGGGGGGGTGCGTGTGGGGGGGGGAGGTGCGTGTGGGGGGGGGAGGTGGTGTGTGTGGGCAGGTGCGGGGGGTTTTTTAAACCTTTTAATTTTGGGGGGGTTTTCCCAAGGGGTTTGGGGGTAAATAGCTCCGGGCCCCCCCCTCTTCCTGTTGCTCCCGGGGGGCTCTCTCCCCCCTGCTCCATGAGCTTTATAAAAACCCGTTTTAAAAAATATTTTGGTTTTCCCCCTATTTTTTCCCCGGGATTCCATTTCCCCAAACCTTTGGCTGAAGAAATTTTCCTAAAATCCCTTTGACTCTTTAGGGTCTTCAACCCAATTGCCCCCCCCTTTTTTCTGTTTTTCCCCCCCCCGGGAAAAAACCTTTTCCTTCCCCCTTTTAAAAAATTCCCCCCATTTTTTTTATGTCGTTATCATGTTTTCCCCAACCCCCCCCCCTTTTTCCCCCAGTGTTTTTGGGAAAAATTTCCCCCTTAAAACCTTTTTTCTAAAACAACCCCCAGTTTGGGAAAAAATTTTTTCCCCCAAAACCCCTTTTCACTTTCTTTTTCTTGACGTGCTTGACCGGGTTTTGGGGGTTTCCCAAAACTGGTCCCAAACCCCCCAGTAGGGGCCCCCGACGTATAGGTATACAGGTCTTGAAGATTCCTTTTTAAGGTTTTTGGGAAAAAAATTTTTAGGTTTGCCAGCCCCCCTATGCCCCGGGGGGTTTTCTTTTTGTGTCCCCGGGGTGTGTGGATTTTTTGGGGGGGTTTTTTTTTAGGAGGTTTGCGTTTTTCCGGGTTTCCGGTTTCTTTTTCCCCCCGTACATGCTTTAAGGGGGGGGGTTTTGGGCCCGGCCGGGGCTTGGTGCCCGGGGGCTTTTAGGCCTGTCCTGGTTGGGGATTCTTTTTAACCCCTCTTTTAGGCATTCCCCCTTGTTAGGCATTCCTTGTAAAGGCCGGTGTTGGGGTTTGGGGGGTTTTTGTTGTGCCCCGGGTTGTTTTTGTTTTTGGCCCTTTCGTGTTTTTTTTTCGGTGCCTGTTTAGGCATTTCTTTGGGAGGCGGTGGCGTTTTGGGGGGGCCAAAAAATTTCCCCCCCCCTTTCCCCCTTTTGTGTTTACCGGTTCCTTTTTAAAAAACCCCGGGGGTTTTTTGGGGAAAAGGGTTTTTTTTGAAACCGGGGGGTTTTGTTTAAAATTGTGTTTTTTCAGGTGCGTGTGTGGGCGGGGGTGTGTGTGGGCGGTGGGGGCTAAAAACGCTCTCATTTTAGCTTTTACGATAAAACCGTGATTCTGTAACTCTTTAGAAAGCTCTATTCTAAAAATCGTCCTCCCCCCTAGGTTACGAAAGGGCCCCCCGGGGTGGCCCCCCGACTGCAAAGGGGGGAGGACGATTTCAAAAGGCTTTCTAAGGGGTTTTAAAAAAACCCCCTTTTTCGTCACCCAAAAATCTTTTTTTTAAAATCTCCCCCAAAAAACAGACATTAAGTCATTCTTATATGTGGATAATTTATTTTGGTGTCACCTGCCATTTCCCCTTTTGACTTTCGGGGGCCCCCACCTCGCATGTCCGTGGACTTGCAGCAGCCCACCGGATGTCCGGGCTGCTGACTTGCAGACACCACCGCGCATGTCCGTGCTGACTTGCAGGACACCACCTGGATGTCCTGGCTGCTGACTTGCAGCAGACACCACCTGCGCATGTCCTGGCTGCTGACTTGCAGCAGACACCACCTGCGCATGTCCTGGCTGCTGACTTCAGCAGACACCACCTGCGCATGTCCTGGCTGCTGACTTGCAGCGGACCACCACCTGTGCATGTCCTGGCTGCTGACTTGCAGCAGACACCACCTGCGCATGTCCGACTTTTGACTTGCGCAGACACCACCTGCGCATGCCCTGGCTGCCGACTTGCAGCAGACCCCCCGCGCATGTCGGGGCTGCTGACTTCAGCAGACACCACCGGCGCATCTCCTGGCTGCTGACTTGCAACAGACACCACCTGCGCATGTCCTGGCTCCCGACTTGCAGCGACACCACCTGCGCATGTCCTGGCTCCCGACTTGCAGCAGACACCACCTGCGCATGTCCTGGCTGCCGACTTGCAGCGACACCTCTGAAAAATTTCATGTTTTCTATTTTAAAACAACTCGATAAGGTTAACGAGATACCACAATATTCCACTAACCATCTCATTAACCTAACGAGATGGCCTTTTTTCAACAACCTTTTCTATAACTGTATGATTGCCCTATCTCGTGTATAACACGCCAATATATTAGGTAGTAACTTTGATTAATGAACATCATAGCAGTCCCACATCTCGCTGTAAATATACTGCTGTACACCCATGAGTACAACATAGTACATTTAGGAAGAAGAAAATAGAATTCTTCACAGATTTCAAACAGTCGTAATCGCGTCCAGGCTTCACTTCTCGAACCAGATATCCTCCTCAGCCGAACACCTTACTTTTCAAAAATAATAAAAAAAAGGGCCACGTAACTGTGGATGGAGCAATTTAAGAAAGGAACCTTATGAGGGCATTTCAGTCCGTGCTGGACCATTTTTAAGTCACATATGGACGCACTAAAAGACTGAGAAGACTAAAAGAAAGAACGGGAGGATGGAGAGGAAAAAAGTAGTAGTAGTAGTAGTAATACTACTACTACTACTACTACTAGTAAAGGTATTATAAGTAATAGTAGTAATAGTTGTAACAGTAATAGAGCATGTGAACAAGATAAAAGAAGAGACCTGAGGGAGAGTGCTGGCCAATGGCGAAGGATAAAACCCATCAAAGCAAAAGAAATGAGAGGTAAATAAAATGAAAAAGACATAGGAAGAGGAAAGAAGAGAAAGAGGCAAATATCAAGGCATGTCAGAAGTGTTCTGAAAATTAAGGCATTTTGGCAGCTTTATGAGAAAAGCAGTTACCAAGAGGAACAATGGCAGAAGTGTTATGTATAAGATGTGATTGAAGCAGACGTCATCTTTGAAACTAGAAGACCAGCTAAAAGGATGAGTGTGATCACTGAAGTGACAGTAACATTGTTAGAGATGGCAAGGCGAACACTTCTTTTGTCTTCTTAAAGACTTAAAAACAGAGCGGCCAGGGAGAGGACAGGGAGACCAAGAACTGGAGAAAACGCCGAAGCATCAGTGACAGGTGAAGTATGAGCAAGATTACTGTGAAGGGAATTAGTTTGACGAAAGTTTCATATTAAGAGGACGGTGGGAGTTGTTAAGATTTTGAAGACTGGGTATACAGGGAGGGTAAGAACAGATTTCACAGAAGTGTATCTGGGAAAGAAAAAAATCCCCGTAATATGGGAGTAAGCTGAGTTCATGAATTCGCAAGGACAGCCAAAATGAAAGAACGGACTCCAGGGTGGAAATCTGAGTCGATAAATACTTCACCACAGAAATGCTGTTATATCAGTATTACACTTCTCAAATGTACTCATGTCACCTCTTTAGAGCACAAATACCCATAGTAATACTGAGTTTCACTCGCATTGTTCTGCTTCATTCACACGCACAAGTGTGTGAGAGACTAATTTTCGTATCGTTGAGTTCTACTCACCTATGACAGCGATGGTAAACTGCTGCGAGTGGTCGCCGTGAGGGTTGGCGGCGCGGCAGGTGTAAGGGCCAGCATCACCTGGTGTAACTGCCTGGATCTCCAACACAGTCAGCACCGATCTGGGTCCACCACTTTCTCGTACCAACACTCTGCTACAAGATAAAAGTAAGTCGATGAATAGCGTTGTCTGTCTTCAGCAGAAATCATTCTCTAGTGTGGAAAAAGACACTTATGTATAGTTCAGGACATTTATTAAAGGAAACGTTTCGCCCCGACTGGCTTCTTCAGTCCTAATACAGAGATTTATAATAAAATGAGTATATATAGTGGCAGGAGTCAGGTGGAGTGTAGCGTGGGTAGTAGTAATAGTAGTGGTAGTAGTAGTAGTAGTAGTAGTAGTAGTAGTAGTAGTAGTAGTAGTAGTAGTAGTAGTAGCAGTAGTATAGTAGTAAGTAATAGTAGCAGAGTAGTAGTAGTAGTAGTAGTAGTAGTAGTAGTAGTAGTAGTAGTAGCAGTAGTAGTAGTAGTAGCAGTAGTAGTAGTAGTAGTAGTAGTAATAGTAAATGTGGTGAATGTGGTGAGACGGCTTGGGTTAGAGAAGGAACTATTTACATCATGTTACAGCGGACTCTAGAATGGATAATATCCTGTTGATTAGCAATTTTGAGATATTGTAACTACCGGACTTCTGATGAATGGTGTTACTAAGAGCAATATGGTCAGCTTTACACTTTTGCCATATTACATCGTCTTCTTTAATCACTAGTTTAGCCTCACTGAATTTTATGAGATGTCCAACATCGTCCCTATGTTGAACACACGCGTTTTTACGGTCCCATTGCTGCAGGTGTTTTTGTGTTCTCTGATCCTAATGTCTTGGCTTGGATATTACTTTCCTTAAGACGACTTGTGAATGTTGGATATTACTTTTCTTGAGACGACTTGTGAATGTTCGATATTACTTCCTTTAAGACGACCTGTGAATGTTGGATATTACTTTCTTTAAGACGACTTGTGAATGTTGGATATTACTTTACTTAAGACGACCTGTGAAAGTTGGATATTACTTTCCTTAAGACGACCTGTGAATGTTGGATATTACTTTCCTTAAGACGACCTGTGAATGTTGGATATTACTTTCCTTAAGACAACTTGTGAATGTTGGATATTACTTTCCTTAAGACGACTTGTGAATGTTGGATATTACTTTCCTTAAGACGACTTGTGAATGTTGGATATTACTTTCCTTGAGACGACTTGGGAATGTTGGATATTACTTTCCTTAAGACGACCTGTGAATGTTAGATATTACTTTCCTAAGACGACTTGTGAATGTTGGATATTACTTTCCTAAGACGACTTGTGAATGTTGGATATTACTTTCCTTAAGACGACTTGTGAATGTTGGATATTACTTTCCTTAAGACGACTTGTGAATGTTGGATATTACTTTCCTAAGACGACTTGTGAATGTTGGATATTACTTTCCTTAAGACGACTTGTGAATGTTGGATATTACTTTCCTAAGACGACTTGTGAATGTTGGATAATACTTTCCTTAAGACGACTTGTGAATGTTGGATATTACTTTCCTTAAGACGACTTGTGAATGTCTCTTCTCATTCCCTTCATCTTATGTCGCATTCTGCACAGTTTCAGTCGTCTGCAATGATGCACTGGGAACTAGAGTTGTGGAATACGGGGATACATATATTGGATGACGCAGCGACCGTAGTGATGAGTAAACTTTAATTAGCCAGTTTTATTCAGCAGATTGTTTACTATGTGATAACTAGTTAATGCCTCTTCTGATCATCTTCAAACCATCAACGCAGTGCATCTTAATATAAAGTATTTTTCTTTTATTATTTTTTTTGAGGTTTCTGTCTGACTTGGACCATTAACAAGTCACACTGAAGCGAGAAGAGAAGGAATCCAGAATATATATGAGAAGGAGTGAGGGAAGAAAGTGGTTGAATGGGAGGAGGAAGTAGTAGTTGTTTCCTTTGAGGAAAACACATCAACATTAAAAGTTTAAAGCTGACCAATAGGATGCATTTTACAGTTATTGTACACAGCCTTAACCTATGAAAGGTTATGTCTCTAAAATATGAAGCTTCACCTACTGATTGATGCAGTTCACGATTGTTAGTTTTTAATCAGTCGAAAGTGATAAACCCGTAGGACTCATATTGCTTTCAAACTGAGTCACAGCAAGCAGACGATAAGTCCAGTTTCTTGGATCAAGAGCCCTTACCAGCATCAAGGCAAAATAATGCAATAACAAAACATAATTCTTCACTTTTTTTCGAGATTAAAAGTGTCAAATAGCATGAACACTTTCTATTAAATATGCGATCCTTTCACTAAATGGGAAATACAACTGAAATTTTGAAGGGGATCACATTAGCCGGTCTTCACCTGTCACCCGGGAACAAAATATGAAATGGCCTGTGTAGCATTGTGCACAGTTCATCCAGACGAACCAAAACACCCATGAATCTTGACCAAGATTCACTAAAGTGCTGGAAATTGGAAACACTGATCGAATGAGACGTTCTCAAGTAATTAAAAAATATGAGAAAGCAAACTAAAATTTTGCTGAGAATGTTACGAAAAAGAAAAAAATCTCCAAGTTAAACTTAAAAACACCATAAAGTTTTTGCAGTATTCTTTTTCATTTACATTCTGTTTAAATTTTATACAAACCTGTAAAAAAACCATAAATTCTGGTTTGACAAAATTGGCAAAAAAATTGGCTATTAGGCGCACATCCCAAAATTAATGCAAAAATTTCTCCAATATACATACACCAGTATTTAGAATTTGAAGACTATCAGAAGGAGCATTCTTTACTTATGACAGTTGAAAATAAATTTAATAGAATTTCCAAATTGAAATTTATACAGCTAAAAGTGAGTGACAATCTGTGATTTAATAAAGCCCATCAATGGCAAAAGTTTGAAGCCGACCCTAAGACATTTTCCAGTAATTGACTGATCTCAATGATTCAAGGTTTATTAACTCATTCAGTAAAATAGCAAATTAGCCTCTACTCAGACTGAACTGATGGGATGTTAGTCTTCCATTACAATGTTCCATCATGAATATTTTGAAGCCACACAAGATGCATTCCTTAGTTATAAATAAAAATAAATAACACTGTTTATTAAATAAAATTGGAAAATTGCTGCTTATGGCATCCAATAGTAGCGTCAGTGTTGAGTACTGGATACCATATTAATGGTGAGAATCTGAAGCCGATAAGACGAGGCATTGCCCAGTTACGGATTCTAACAATTCTGTTTTTTTAATTATTTTATAACTGGTCAAATTTACCGGCAAGCAAACAAAACTTTATAGGTATTACCCTGGTATTACTCTGGTATTACCCAGGTTATTTCCCTGGTATTACTGTAGACAGTAAGCCTACATGGCTAGTTTCCATAGTTTCCACCAGAGGGCAAGCCTCGGTGGGTGTGACCAGCTCAGCTGGTACCACACCTGCCTCTCCCTCACTTGGCGAAATCTCAACCTTGAGGTGGCCCGGTGGTCTGGTGGCTAGAGCTCTCGCTTCACACACGGAGGGCCCGGGTTCGATTCCCGGCGGGTGGAAACATTTCGACGTGTTTACTTACACCTGTTGTCATGTTCACCTAGCAGCAAATAGGTACCTGGGTTGTTAGTCGACTGGTGTGGGTCGCATCCTGGGGGACAAGATTAAGGACCCCAATGGAAATAAGACAGACAGTCCTCGATGACGCACTGACTTTCTTGGGTTATCCTGGGTGGCTAACCCTCCGGGGTTAAAAATCCGAAGAAATCTTATTATTGTCAACAGAAAGATCTTTATGTTCGTAGCTCGTAGATGCCTTGCTGAGTCGTACCTGCTACGACTTCCCGTTGAGACTCATTTCACTCAACCTCCTGACTGCCAGAATGCAGTTATATGTAGAAAACCAGTATGAGGATGTTTAGACAACCTCTGCTATAACTCCAACTGTCGAGAGAATATCGTCAAGCCGCAGTAGCCTTGTCGACAGGTGACTGTCTGACTCATATCACAACTTCAATGACAATGCAGCCTGCGCAAAGATGTCACTTTGGCTGCTAGCTCACTCACTCCAGTTACGGTGTATGCTGCTATGACTCCCAAATGTTTCACCTGAGTCATCCCTGCCACGACTCACTTCACACGCAGGCAGTGACAGCCCATATATATACAGTAAGCCTACATGGCTAGTTTCCATAGTTTCCACCAGAGGGCAAGCCTCGGTAGGGATACCCAGCTCAGCTGGTACCACGCCTGCCTCTTCCTCACTCGGCGCCAACTCAACCTAGAGTCAACAACAAGGTCTACTCCGTCACTCCCTCGCGAGCCAGGGCACTTTAACACACTGCCTGTGTAACAAGAATCCAAATAAAGGAAGAAGCCTCGGAAGCCTTATCATTCATCCTCGCCTTGAAATACATCCACGCAAATCACCAGACTGAAATTCGAAGATCTAAATGAATTTTTTAGGAGAGTGCCACAGAACTTGGCAGACGCATGCCTTGTGGAGGATGGGTTCCAACGATAACGTGGACTGTATGTTACGCTAATACTACTTAGCTTATTAATGAATCCAAGATGTCGCAGCCGCCACCAACACCTTCTCCGGGGATCCATATATGGCCTCAATCTCCACAGGGCTGTAAGGTAAACATACACGTGGTTTATTATAATATATTGCCCCAAAGGAGCGCATGTCCATATTTCAGTCTTTGACTTCAGACTGAATTTACACACTCACGTGTTTGGACTAAAAAGTCCACGCATAACCGCCGTCCCTAGGTAAAAATTTGAATGTTCTTGAATACAAGAACTGCGCAGTCCCCTGTTTTGACCAGAACATCAAATTCTTACCTTGCTCGTGTAACTTTGAGCGATGGTGTTGGCTCCACCATATAAGGCGGAAATGCTGTCTTGATTGTAGAATGCTGCTGAAGAATCACCGTCTTGTTTCGATGGAGTTCACTTGCGATTGTCTCTACATTTCTCCTTTTTGCAGTCTGAAGCTGCGCACACTTCTGAATATACTGCAATGTTGATATTATTCACTAAACGCGCTGGAACAGAGTTCTTATCTTATTTCCCGACGTTAGTGGAGATTAAATGATATAACGGACGTGAACGAGTAATGTCTATGTTGATTTACGTCGCCTCGCGCCGCATGACCACTAGAGTCGAATGACCCGTTCTTGCGGTGGCCAAATTCAATCTGACCGCTCGTGCTGCTCTTTTGCAGTCTCGTGCAGCCATGTGGTGTCACGAGGTGCCTCGTGGTGCTGTGGTCAGCACAATTCTTGACACACTGTTGACAGTACATCTGGTTTGAATTAAATTGTTTATGCAGCCAGACGCGCCTCCTCTGGCCCTTTCCTAAGGGTGGAAAGGGTGAGGGCCCTTACCAAGGGTAGTAAGGGCGCATACCCCCCTCGTTTGGAGAATTTTCTCCACACTGGGGGGCAGCGAGAAATTCACTGAAAGTGAACTACTCGTCGCTTAACATTAATTTGATTTTCTCACTCGCCATCACTGCTGCTTGTCTTTTCTGAACAGCTTCAGTCTGTGTGGTTTCTGGAGAATCACTAATTTTATTTTTGTTTTCAACACTGTGTAATTCTAACGGCACTAATTTATCTATTGTACGCTTATTCTCTACACCTTTGCTCAAAACATCAACTGTCCTGATGATTCCATTTGCATCAGGATATATGGTCACAATTTTTCCAAGAGGCCAATGGGACCTCGGACCATCATTGTTAATAATCACTATGTCACCAGGTCTTAAGGACTTATAATTTTCTGGAACACCAGCTCCATAGAAATGTTCTCTCAAGGAGGTGAGATAGTCTTCTCGCCAAATTTTCTCCCAGCGTTCAATCACTTTATTAAGGTGTTTGAATTTACGTCTGAGTTGTTCAGGTTCGAAATGAGTAGGATCCTCTATGATTTCTTTATCATTCATAGGAGGAACAGGTTCGAGCCTTCTGCCATGTAGTAAATGAGATGGACTTAACACTTCTAGATTGTCCAGATCATCGGTAACATACGTTAAAGGTCTGTTGTTGACTCTATTTTCTATTTCAGTTACGACTGTACGAAATTCTCTTAAGTCGATTCTCTGACGATGAAGAGTTTTCCTTAAACAACGTTTCACAATGCCTATCATTCTTTCGTAAAATCCGCCGTGCCATGGGGATTTAGGAGGAATGAATCTCCAACGACAATTGCGTTGATTCAGCATCTGTTGTACTTCAGGCTGCTCAAAAATCTTGTTTATGTAAGCAGCACCAGCAACAAAATTCGTTGCATTGTCTGATATCATCAGCCTGGGACATGCCCTTCTGGCTGCAAACCTTCTAAATAATTTGATAAAGGTTTCAGCAGACATATCAGTGGCTACTTCTAGATGTACTGCTCTAGTTGTAGCACAGGTGAACAAACAGATGTACACCTTTATAGGAACTTTGTCAACAGTTTTAGTTAAAATTATTGGTCCAGTGTAATCTACACCTGTCACCTCAAATGGAGTGACATGACATACTCTTTCAGAAGGGTATGGAGGTGGACCTGGATACTGACATACTCGCATATCATAATGACGACAAGTAATACAGTCTCTTATTTGTTTCTTCACACTTTGTCGACCTTGTGGTATCCAGTAGGATTGTCGTATGTGACAAAGAGTGTCAGCTACACCACCATGTAACACGTTACTGTGGGCATTCTGAATAATCAGTCTTGTTAGCCAATGATTCTTGGGGATCAATACTGGATGTATTGTTTCCTTAGGTAGTGAAGAATTATGAATTCTTCCTCGACATCTTATAATTTTTTCTGAGTCGAGATAAAGTCCTAAAGAATTAATCATATCAGGTTTCTTTGGTGATTTATCCTGAGTTTCCAGAAATTTATACTCTGTAGAGAAAACATCTTTCTGTATAAACTTTATCCAGTATTTAATGGGTTCAAGTAATTCATAATTAGGTTTTATCCCTTTAATGAATTTAAAGACAAGAGCTGTAACTCTTAAGAGTTTACCCAAAGATGAGTATTTAGATCCATCAATGACTATTTCTTTTGTGTCTGCAGTATTTAAACAGATTATTTCTGCTGTGTTCAAACAAACTGTTTCTTCTGGCATAATGTAAGCTTTTTGCTGTGGCCAGTTATTTTCACTAGAGAGCCAGTTAGGTCCGTGGAGCCATAATTTATTATCCACAAAGTTCTTGAGTGGGACACCACGTGACAACATGTCAGCTGGATTCTCTTGTGTAGAGACGTGGAGAAAGAGATAGTCTCTCTGCATCTCTCTTATTTCTGCTACTCTATTCTGTACATAGACCAACTTACTCTTATTATTTCTTAACCACTGGAGAACTGCTTCATTGTCACTCCAGATCACAGTTTTTTCAATAGTAAGATGATCAAGTACTTTGTTGAGATAGACAGCTAATTTTGTACCTACATAAAGTGCTGTCAGTTCCAATTGTGGTACTGTTCTGACCTTCAAGGGTGCAACCCTGGCCTTTGAAGTAATTAAAGTACTTCCGTCAGCGTTACTCATGTAAGCTACAGCGCCATAATCTCTGGTTGACGCATGACAGAACACATGTAATGTGTACTTGTTTCCCTCTTGACCTATTTGTCTGGGAAATTTAATTTGATGAAGTTGTTTAAACTCCTTGGATATTTCATCCCATTCTTGACTCATTTCTTGAGGCAAGTTCTCATCCCAACCTATTTTGAGTTTCCATGCATCTTGCACAAGCATTTTACCTTTTATGGTAATTGGTAAGACGAGTCCTAGAGGATCAAAACATTGTGATACCTCTGACAGTAAACTACGTTTAGTGAGTGTACTGCTTGATTTATTGGTTATCCTTTTGAGACTCAAAGTGTCTTCCTGTGTATTCCAATTAAGTCCAAGCATATTGTTGCATTCAGGAATTTCAGCTTCAGGGAAATCTTCTTTGATAAGTTCCCTTAATTGATTGGAATTAGTATTCCACATCCTTAGAGGCATATTTGCTTCTTTCATCTCCTTGTTAGCTTTTCTGTATAAGGATTTCAAATCCTCCTCTTTATTCACAGTACCTTGAAGATTGTCCACATAGAAACTTTTCTTTAAGATTTCTTTGAAGGGACTTTCAGATTTCTTCAAATGTGTATTAAGAGTAGCTTCTAGTAAGAATGGAGAGGATGTTGCACCAAATAATACTGACTTGAAACGATAAGTTTTCACAGGACTTTGAGGATCATGTGGATTTTCTGGCCACAAGAATCGAGTATAATCTCTATTTCTTGTAGTCCTACTCTTAAGAAAGCTTTGGAAATATCAGCCGTGTAGGCATATGGATTTGTGCGAAATTTCATAAGCACGTCTCCAAGCTTCTCAGTTAGTGAGGGTCCAGTCATCAGACAGTCATTAAGGCTTGCTACATCTTGATTTGCACGTGCGCTGCAATTGTATACAACACGTAGTGGAGTGGTTTCAGAATTTTTCCTGACTCCATGGTGCGGTAGATAATGAGCATCTGTCTTCAACTTATCTTCGACTATTTCCTCAATGAATTTATTGTCTAACTGTTCTTGTATGATATTATCATAGACAGTCAGCAGCTCTGGATTCTTCCTGAGCTCATGTATTTGTGCTTTCATTTGCCCGAAAGCCATGCGATAATTGCTAGGTAGATGTGGTGGATTTAATTTCCATGGTAACCTAACCCAATACTGTCCATCTTCATATTTGACAGTGTCCAAATATTGGTTATAAGTCTCAGACTCCTGTGGGCTTGGTTTATTTACATCTATACCTATCGCATCTAAATCCCACAATTTATCAACTGGTTCATTCATTTCTTCCAGTAATGATAATTTTTGCTGTGGTACATGATCAGCAGTTATTCATTCTTGTAACTAGTACATTTTTCTACTGAATCAATTTCAGCTTCTTTCCCGCTTTGAGAGGGAATTGGACCACATATCATATGGCCTCCAGCTGTTTTCAGCAAGTGAACATCATGTTTACTTACTATATTTTCCACGAAACAGTGATAGTAATCACTTCCAATGATTAAATCAATTGGACTAATTGTGTCCGTCTGTATGTCAGGACAGGCTAACTTGACCTTGGCCGCCTTCAGTGCTGCAACTGTATCTCTTATTCCCCGGATCTGCACTGACTTAGGCAAATCATCGACTACCACAGCTTCTACTGTCTTTTTCCTGTTTCCTAGACCAACAGTGAATCTGGCTAGGTCATATTTCTGCTTACCAGAACTTTGGAAAAATCCAGCTATTTCTAACTGTATTTTGGCATGGGGTTGCTTATTCAGTTTTTGCAACACTGTTCGTCTTATGAAAGACCTTTGTGATCCTTGATCAAATAGTGTTAGCACATTGGTTTTGTGTAATTTATGTGATAACTCTACTCGAGCTATTGGGAGAGCAGTCGATTTAGACTTATCTCTCACATTTAATGCTGCTGTTTGTTGACTTCCTGACTCTGTGGAAGTCGGTTGTTCAGCATAAGTGCTTGGGCATAATGCTGTATGATGCATTCCTTGCATTTAAAACACTTCTTCAGTGAGCATTTACCTCCCTTGTGTTCACCTAAACACTTAGTGCACCTTTTCAGCTGTTGAGCACGTTGTTTCCGTGCCTCCATTGTTGTGTATTGAATGCAATACTGTGCCCAATGTGTTCCATCACAAAGTACACATTTTGGAGTACGTTTATGTGTGACAGTCTGTTTACTGTCTGTTGTGTTCACAGCTTGATAAGTGCCTACATGGGATTTCCCATTATGTGGTTTAGTGAGAGTAGGTACACTCTTTTTGTACTGAGTTGAAGGTTTATTATCCACAACAGGATTAGTGGATTTCTCATCTTGTCTCGTTGCTTGCATACATGAGACTATTGTTTGTAACCCATTGCTAATTTCTTCACAAGTGAAATAGCGTTTATTGAACATAATATTTAAACGTTCAATGGTTTGTGTTGACAGTTTATCTTGTATAATACCACTGATAAACCAATCACATTGCCTTAGATCATATTTAACTCCTAGAGTTCTGAGACTATTGTCTAATGTGATTCTAAATGACTGTAAGTCTGAAAGACAATGTTTGGGTGGTTTCAAGCTTGATATTAAGACTGCATGTCTAACCCTGGCTTTGTCAGCATCAAGATAATTATCTGCTAAGACACGTAAGGCTAGAGCATAATTGCCTTTGACCACCGGAAATGATTTAATCAGTTCATAGGGTTCACCTTTCACGAGATATCTGAGATAATTGAACTTAGCTATCTCATCTATGTCAGTACATGAATTCACTAAAGAATTAAACCCACTAATGAACTCTTCATAATCATTACCTTCAAAAATAGGCATAGCCAATTTAGGAAGAGTTGGTAAGGTAACACCAGGTGTGACAGGTGTCGCAGGTGTGGAGACAGGTGTCTGCTGACCACTGGCTGTAGGTCTCTGTGACAAAGTTTTGCGGCAGATAGCCTGTATTCCTGTCCACCTTAATTGTTTTCCACTAAAGGCATCCAAGACACTTTTAATTTCTTCCTTTGTCGGATTGGAATCTAGAAATTCCTTTTCGTATATCTCGTAGCCTGAATTAATGATTTCCAGACGTTTATTAAATAATTGAGATTTAATTTCCAACTGATCATAGTCTATATTTGTGTCTTGGGTTAAACCTATACACACTGAAATTAATTGCTCCAATTGAGTAATTTTCGTCTGTAACGTGCTGAATTTTGTGGTTAATGACGACATTTTGCTAGTATAATGACTAACAGCACACTTAGAGTGTTTAAAAACTCCAGCTGAGTTTGTTTTGACTGCGTCAGCACACTACTGACCCACTAACCGTGTCTTTCAAGGTCAGTGGCCTTGAGGTGCAGAGTACATATGGACGAAACAACACAAAGGTTTGTTTATGTCCTGAATTGCTGTCTCAGCTAAACTGAGTCTCACTGACGTCACTTCACACATGATATTTCACTGTATACACATTACACATATATATTCAATGTTTATATACATACATATGTCACTGTTACAATGTTAATTAATATGAAAGTTTAAACTTAATATCACTTCCTATATTATATAAGAGACAACATAATACACAGTTTCTTCTCTTAATTTGTGTCTATAAACATTATAAACACTGTGTGTATATAAACTGTTTATACTATACACATTCACAGACCAGCCATGTGCCAGTCAATCTGCTACTCGCTGACTTAAGCAGAAATTGAAGTGTTGCTCCCGCGTGGGTGAGTGGGGTAGTGGCCCCCCAGAAGTACTGTCCCCCAACCTTGGGTGACCCGACTACCGTTTTCTTCTTGGGTGTCGGGTGAGCGCCTGCCAGCTCGCGTTTTCTATGCCTCGCGAGAGCTTCCCATACTCTTTGATTGAGAGTAGGGACCCATATGTTCTGGTTTCTTTTGTAAAAACAATAGTTTTACAGCTTTTCTCGAAGGACCTTGGATCGTAGACATTTATACACTGTAGTATAAATCTTTGGACCACCATGTGGTCACTTTCCTGGTACGAATACGATCAACTTCTGATTCGTAATGACCAAACTTCCGGTTCGTAAGGATCAAACCTCCGGTTCGTAAGGACCAATATGTGGAGGATGGGTTCCAACGATAACGTGGACTGTATGTTACGCTAATACTACTTAGCTTATTGATGAATCCAAGATGTCGCAGCCGCCACCAACACCTTCTCCGGGGATCCATATATGGCCTCAATCTCCACAGGGCTGTAAGGTAAACATACACGTGGTTTATTATAATATATTGCCCCAAAGGAGCGTATGTCCATATTTCAGTCTTTGACTTCAGACTGAATTTACACTCACGTGTTTGGACTAAAAAGTCCACGCATAACCACCGTCCCTAGGTAAAAATTTGAATGTTCTTGAATACATGAACTGCGCAGTCCCCTGTTTTGACCAGAACATCAAATTCTTACCTTGCTCGTGTAACTTTGAGCGATGGTGTTGGCTCCACCATATACGGCGGAAATGCTGTCTTGATTGTAGAATGCCGCTGAAGAATCACCGTCTTGTTTCGATGGAGTTCACTTGCGATTGTCTCTACGTTTCTCCTTTTTGCAGTCTGAAGCTGCGCACACTTCTGAATATACTGCAATGTTGATATTATTCACTAAACGCGCTGGAACAGAGTTCTTATCTTATTTCCCGACGTTAGTGGAGATTAAATGATATAACGGACGCGAACAAGTAATGTCTATGTTGATTTACGTCGCCTCGCGCCGCATGACCACTAGAGTCGAATGACCCTTTCTTGCGGTGGCCAAATTCAATCTGACCGCTCGTGCTGCTCTTTTGCAGTCTCGTGCAGCCATGTGGTGCCACGAGGTGCCTCGTGGTGCTGTGGTCAGCACAATTCTTGACACACTGTTGACAGTACATCTGGCTTGAATTAAATTGTTTATGCAGCCAGACGCGCCTCCTCTGGCCCTTTCCTAAGGGTGGAAAGGGTGAGGGCCCTTACCAAGGGTAGTAAGGGCGCATACCCCCCTCCTTTGGAGAATTTTCTCCACATGCCTATCTGACATTACCCTGACGCCAAATGACTTCGAAAAGGCAATAAATGACACGCCCATGCACTCCGCTCCAGGCCCAGACTCATGGAACTCTGTGTTCATCAAGAACTGCAAGAAGCCCCTATCACGTGCTTTTAACATCCAATGGAGAGGGAGCATGGACACTGAGGTCGTCCCGCAGTTATTAAAAACAACAGACATAGCCCCACTCCACAAAGGGGACAGTAAAACAATAGTAAAGAACTACAGACCAATAACGCTAACATCCCATATCATAAAAATCTTTGAAAGGGTTCTAAGAAGCAAGATCGCCATTCATCTAGATACCCATCAATTACACAACCCAGGGCAGCATGGGTTTAGAGCAGGTCACTCCTGTCTGTCCCAACTAGTGGACCACTACAACAAGGTTCTGGATGCTCTAGAAGACAAACAGAATGCAGATGTTATATACACAGACTTTGCAAAAGCCTTTGACAAGTGTGACCATGGTGTAATAGCACATAAAATGCGTGATAAAGGAATAACAAGTAGAACACAAAGAGTAGTAGTGAACAGAGTAAAGTCTGAGGCGGCTACAGTGAAAAGGTCTGTTCCACAAGGCACAGTACTCACTCCCATCCTGTTCCTCATCCTCTTATCAGACATAGACAAGGATATAAGCCACAGTGCAGTGTCTTCCTTTGTAGATGACACCCGAATCTGTATGACAGTGTCCACCGTTGAAGACACTGCAAGATTCCAAGCAGACATAAACCAAATCTTTAAATGGGCTGCAGAAAACAATATGAAGTTCAATGATGAGAAATTTCAATTACTCAGATATGGAAAACGTGAAGAAATTAAAATCTCATCGGAGTACAAAACAAATTCCAACCACACAATAGAGCGAAAAACTAATGTCAAAGACCTGGGAGTGATCATGTCAGAGGATCTCACCTTCAAGAACCATAACACCGTAGTAATCGCATCTGCTAGAAAAATGACAGGATGGAAAATGAGAACCTTTAAAACTAGGGATATTAAGCCAATGTTGACACTTTTCAGGTCGCTTGTTCAATCTAGGCTGGAATATTGCTGCACACTAACTGCACCTTTCAAGGCAGGTGAAATTGCTGACGTAGAAAATGTGCAGAGAACCTTCACGGCACACATAACTGCGATAAACCACCTCAATTACTGGGAACGCTTGAAGTTCCTAAACCTGTACTCCCTAGAACGCAGGCGGGAGAGATACATTATTATATACACGTGGAAAATTCTCGAGGGATTAGTACCAAACTTGCACTTGAGAGTCAATCCCTACGAAAGCAAAAGACTCGGAAGGCGATGCAACATCCCCCCAATGAAAAGCAGGGGTGCCACTAGCACGTTGAGGGACGACACAATAAGTGTCAGGGGCCCAAGACTGTTCAACTGCCTCCCAGCATACATCAGGGGGATTACCAACAAGCCCCTGGCTGTCTTCAAGCAGGCACTGGACAGGCACCTAAAGTCGGTACCTGACCAGCCAGGCTGTTGTTCGTACGTTGGACTGCGTGCGGCCAGCAGTAACAGCCTGGTTGATCAGGCTCTGATCCAACATGAGGCCTGGTCGCGGACCGAAAAATATAACGAAAATTAACTGGAATAAAAATTTCACACTATTTTATACATCTGAATTTTATTATTTTTCTGAATGACTGAAGCTACGCCATGGAGGGTAATCTCAGCCAATCCAGAATGCTGAGAAAATCTTCCATCATTTGATGGAAATGAGTAGAATGTTACAACAACGATATATTGTTTCTTAAAAATACTTTACGAACAACTATATGTCTTAGTCTCAAAAATGCTGCCTCAGAAACAATATTTGAAGAGTTTCCTCAACAAAGCTATCAATGTTCGAACATTCTCAAGAGTAAATAGTACACTCTTAGTCACCAAAAAGTCAGTGTTAACTAAGTTTGAGAGTTGTACATCTGACCTCAACACGATACTCAGCACATTCCTAGATTCCCACCTGAAAGAAATTCAGGTGAGAATTCAGCAGCTCAACAACTCAGAGAATGCAATTGGCTTTAGAAGCATCAAGCAACAAAGATATGAGGAAGGCACATGTGGAACGATTATATATTTTTATTTCCGATATATTTCGCTTACACAGTAGGCTTCTTTAGTACTTAAAGATACTTGAACGATGTTTTCGGGTGCAGCGACAACGCGGTTTAGTCCGAGACTAGGCGTCCTCTTAGATCAAAACGTGATTAACCAGACTGTTGCTTTCGAATGCACGAAGTCCAGCATACGAATCACAGACAGTCTGGTCAGGAAATGATTTAAGGAACTTGTAAAATCCCGTACAGAAGACAGCCAGAGGTTGCTAGGTAATTCCCTTTTTACTAGAAGGGCGAGCGTTAAAAATCGGGAAATTTTGACACTAATCGAGTTCTCTTTTACTGAACAAGGTACACCTGTGCTTTATATTGGATATACCCTGTAATCTCTGTTAATATCTTGTGTTTATATTGTGTGATTTCCCTGTCGGGAAGACTCTGACATCCTAAGGCTCATACCTGTGACCTTTAGAGATGAGGGCATTGTAACGGTGCCAGGTGAGGGAGAGAGGGGCGTCACCTATCGCCTCACATTCTACCCTCACTGTTTGTCCCACATGACAGGTCACCTGCCGCCCTTCCGTTACTACACGCGCTGGGGCTGTTTTGAAAAAAAATCAAGCGTTACTAGGCAAGAAAAAAGAAACAATTATTGTGGGTCAAATAATAATTAGCAAACCAAATAGGACAGGGAAATAAGTAATTACATCTGGGAAAGGAAAAACCGTTAGTAGAATATAAATGCATGTGAGGTACTACCTGGGAGACACGAACCTGGAACTTGCATCCCTGGAAGATGAAAACCTGGAAGTGAAAAATTAGGGAGATGCAAATCTAGAAATGGCACCACAGGAAATGCAAACTTGGAAACTATATATCTACTGAGCGCAGTTTATAGAATGTGGTATGTGAAACGAGGTGTTTGAGGCGTGATCTTTTTCACACCCTTTATAACACCTCCTCCCATGTTTCTCAGTCAACTGCCTCAACATTACCAATAGCACTATCACTACCATTATCACATGCATCATCACCATCAGCCAGACTCCATCTTGACCTTTCCCACTACCATCTACCCATCTCCCACCTACCCATCTCCCACCTACCCATCTCCCACTACCACCTACCCCTCTCCCACTACCACCTACCCATCTGCCACTGCCACCTGCCCAGCTCTCAAGCACTGCCAAACAACAGTAGGTTGTACCAAGATCCAGTGACTGCAGAGGGAGTGCCAGACGTCAGTGGGTGTAATTGGTGGAGTAGTATTAGGTATGGGAGGCGATGGGAGTGGCAGACGGCAGTGGGTGTAATTGGTGGAGTAGTATTAGGTATGGAAGGCGAGGGGAGTGGCAGACGGCAGTGAGTGTAATTGGTGCAGTAGTATTGTGTATAGGAGGCGAGGGGAGTGGCAGACGGCAGTGGGTGTAATTGGTGGAGTAGTATTAGGCATGGGAGGCGAGGGGAGTGGCAGACGGCAGTGGGTGTAATTGGTGGAGTAGTATTAGGTATGGGAGGCGAGGGGAGTGGCAGACGGCAGTGGGTGTAATTGGTGGAGTAGTATTAGGTATGGGAGGCGAGGGGAGTGGCAGACGGCAGTGGGTGTATTTGGTGGAGTAGTATTAGGTATGGGAGGCGAGGGGAGTGGCAGACGGCAGTGGGTGTAATTGGTGGAGTAGTATTAGGTATGGGAGGCGAGGGGAGTGGCAGACGGCAGTGGGTGTAATTGGTGGAGTAGTATTAGGTATGGGAGGCGAGGGGAGTGGCAGACGGCAGTGGGTGTAATTGGTGGAGTAGTATTAGATATGAGAGGCGAGGGGAGGGGCAGACGGCAGTGGGAGTAATTGGTGGAGTAGTATTAGGTATGGGAGGCGAGGGGAGTGGCAGACGGCAGTGGGTGTAATTGGTGGAGTAGTATTAGGTATGGGAGGCGAGGGGAGTAGCAGACGGCAGTGGGTGTATTTGGTGGAGTAGTATTAGGTATGGGAGGCGAGGGGAGTGGCAGACGGCAGTGGGTGTAATTGGTGGAGTAGTATTAGGTATGGGAGGCGAGGGGAGTGGCAGACGGCAGTGAATGTAATTGGTGGAGTAGTATTAGGTATGGGAGGCGAGGGAGTGGCAGACGGCAGTGGGTGTATTGGTGGAGTAGTATTAGGTATGGGAGGCGAGGGGAGTAGCAGACG
Source organism: Cherax destructor (assembly GCA_009830355.1). NCBI lineage: Eukaryota > Metazoa > Arthropoda > Malacostraca > Decapoda > Parastacidae > Cherax > Cherax destructor. The sequence goes on from WNWK01033019.1 coordinate 21,169, forward strand.
GCAGTGGGTGTATTGGTGGAGTAGTATTAGGTATGGGAGGCGAGGGAGTGGCAGACGGCAGTGGGTGTAATTGGTGGAGTAGTATTAGGTATGGGAGGCGAGGGAGTGGCAGACGGCAGTGGGTGTAATTGGTGGAGTAGTATTAGGTATGGGAGGCGAGGGAGTGGCAGACGGCAGTGGGTGTAATTGGTGGAGTAGTATTAGGTATGGGAGGCGAGGAGTGGCAGACGGCAGTGGGTGTAATTGGTGGAGTAGTATTAGGTATGGGAGGCGAGGGAGTGGCAGACGGCAGTGGGTGT
>WNWK01033020.1:0-21465 GCA_009830355.1 Cherax destructor
TCTATTTTTCGTTAACATATCAAACCCTTTTGCAACATTAGCTTCCTTGATCTCATTTCTCTTTGCCAGGATAGAACCGATAGTAGATGGGGTTTTCTTGTACATCCTGGCAAGCTCACTCAGACGTCGCCCCTCAACCCCCTCAACTCCTAAAGTCGTACCTTAGTAACAGAAGTCAGTACGTGAACACAAAGGGAGAACTCTTCCACACAACAAATTACAATCGGTGTCCCTCAAGGTAGTGTCCTGGGGCCCTCCTATTCCTCATTTACATAAATGACCTACCGAATGCATCACCTACTCAAACCCATTTTGTTTGCAGATGACACAACATATGTCTTCTCTCACCCAAATCCAGTGGTACTAGCCAACACAGTTAATGCCGAATTACAGAAAATATCAACATGGATGATGACAAATAAGCTTACTCTCAATACGGACAAGACCTACTACATTCAGTTTGGAAACAAAGCTGCAAATGTTCCACTAACATAACGCTAAATGGTTCACAAGGCTCACAGAGGGAAAATTCCTAGGAATCCACCTTGACAGTAGTCTTAAATTCCAAACACACATACAACAAATTTCCAAGAAAATCTCAAGGACAGTAGGTATATTATCTAAGATACGCTATTATGTGCCTCAACCAGCTCTCATTGCACTATATCATTCTCTTATCTACCCTTATCTCACCTATGGAATCTGTGCATGGGGCTCAACAACATTAAATCACCTTAGACCACTCATAACCCAGCAAAAGGCTGCAGTCGGGATGATAACAAATTCCCTCTAGACAGCATACTCCACCTATATTCAGAACCTTAAAACTACTCACCATAAAAAATATTCATACCTATTCATGTGCCTTCTACATACATAAAACTCTACATGCTAATATCAACCCTGCGCTCAGAATTCTCCTCAACAACTTTAATAGGTCCCACGAACATGACACAAGACACAGATCACTATTTGACATACCCGAGTCCATACTAACCAATGTAAAAATTCTATGCACATAAAGGGCCCCAGAATCTGGAATTCATTACCAGTAAATATCAAGTTAACCTTGTCGGAAAATCAATTCAAGACTCTTCTCAAAAATCACCTACTCACCCTATACTAAATACTCATACTGTAACAAACTTCCAAACCCAATATTATTTTACTTAAGATGATCTCAATTTGATATGTTCATCCTCCTTAACACTTGTTGCAATTTCATATCATCATATTGTCATTTAAAATCTTATAGTATCATCATTTTCTTAATTTGAAATAAAATATATATCTAGAAGAAACTCTAAAAAAATTTCTAGTATTGTTATTATACTAGTATAGCATCAACATACTGTAACTTGAAATAAATTATACAACTAGATTAAACTCAACCAATTTCTCTTGTATTGTCTTTTAATAGTATGTATAACCATATTATAATTTAAATAATACAGAACTAGAATAAACTCAATCAATTTCTTTAGCATTAAGTACTTAGTGAATAAGTCTCTAGAATAAACTGCCCCTAATGCCATGGCATGCCAGTGGCTCTCCTTGCATTACAGTTTTATAATTGTAACTACCAATAACATTGTACACTTGTAACATGCATAGAAATAAAAATATTATTATTATTATTATTATTATTATGGTGACTTATTTCACAGTGACAATCACTAAACCACCAAAAAAGACACCAAATGTATTGTGAATGTTTGAAAGAGCGCTAGGTAATGTACTCTCAATATTAAACAACGCTTCACTGGCAGCGTCCTGCGTCCTGCGCAGGCACGAGCAGGCGGACAGGTCTAATACGTTACAAACACGAGCCAGTTTACGATTCTTGAAATCGAAAAAGCTTACGAAACACGATGTTTACGAAATAAGAACCTTACGAAACTCGGGGTCCACTGTATTTTACAATTACAATTTGCAAATTTGATCGATCAATCTGCATTCATGCACTCAACGGCTTCTGAGGAAGAACAAATATATACAGGGAAGAAATTTTAACAGAAAAAATAGACTCGGCTAACACGGGTCGTACTGTTAAAACTCAGAACTCGGAGAGAACTTGAATACACAAAATCTTACTAGATACTGGAAATCTAATAACAAAACACACAGTCAATAACTTCAGTTCTAAATTGGATTTTCTAATTTTCTATCTTTAGCTCACGACTTATGATCACTTTCCTACTGAAGGAATGAACAAACTCGGTTGAGTTGATTAACTTATAATCACTTTCCTACTGAAGGAATGAACAACTTGGTGGAGTTGATTAACTTATAATCACTTTCCTACTGAAGGAATGAATAACTTGGTGGAGTTGATTAACTATAATCACTTTCCTACTGAAGGAATGAACAGGCTCAGTGGAGTGGAAGGGTCTCTCCCGGCTGAAATAGTTAGCTCAATAACACAAAGTATGAGCAAAGGAGAACGGCTCTCACTATCTCTTACTGCAGGTAATAATTACTCGACACACGACACTTTACTCTGCAAAGGCTTACTGTCAACTGGAAAGATCACTATCTGCAACACGAAGGACAACAACTGGCACTCTAGTGAATACACTAGCAACAGAAACGGCTTTCTGCAATTGCTTTTGCATCAGCGAGAGATGCTATAACTCATTCAAGTAGTCTTTCTTCAACAAAGCGTCCCCTGGAGAGGAACTACTACTTGAACTAGCAACATTGCAAGGATAGACTCAGTACTCAAGGCGGTCCGGGATACCTCCGGCACCCTAGGCATCTGAACGCTATCTTGCATGCAAGATATTGTAGGGGCTGGATTCCAGACAGGAGTGACATTACTATTACAATGCCTTACCACTCGGCAACGTTAATAATTAAAACACATATCTACAAGAACTAATCTGAACTTCACATTCTGCATCACTCTGGCAAATCTCTGATATAAGCTGGGAGAATAAACAAATTGCTCAAAGGCTAGAGACTTTCTATCAGTCAGTAAGGGACTATAAGAACTTTTCACTGATTCATTATCATTATGGCTCTGAATAGCAGCACACACAGGATTATCACACAAATTTACTTGAGCTTCATTGCCTTGACTGGCAGCAAACACATAGTTATCACTTGAATTTACTAGAGACATGACTTGAGCAAAAGAACAAGAATTTAAATGAAAGCAAAATTAACGCAAGTATACAGCACAATATAGTTTAACTGGTAGGAATTGTTAACTATTCTGCATGAATAACGAGGATTGCACAATAACACTAAAGAAAAGATAACTCACTGAAAATTGACTTGGCAAGAAAATTCAACACACTAAAATAAAAACAATCTAGCTTTAACTTGAACTAACTGCAAAATGAGTTTTCTTTTCTTTTAATTATGCATTTAAAAAATTAAATGCACAACTATTTAAAAAAAATCAATAATGGTTATGGCTAGAGCAACAATCTGATAAAACAAATCACTAAAAAAAAGGAAAATTGCAAAAAACAATTGAATTATTCACTGGCAAATAAACTAAAGTAACTTTACTGCATGAATCACTTAGAAAGTTCACTGAAATATTACTTATTACTCTTAGGAGAATGACAAGTTACTAGAACATTAAAGTAAACACAATAAAAATTGGTAGAAATAAAAGTGAATACTGGGAAAGTTAATTTACACAAAATCAGTTTCAGGAATGATTGATTGATAAAATCACACTGGAGTAAATTATTTGCACACAACAAAGATGTCAGAAATTAATTAGTTTGAACACTCTTACTCTTAATTGCAAGCAAAGCAAGGTAACTCAGTGAAACAGTTACTAAAACAATTTACTATGAACACTGACTTTAATCAAACTTAAGAGTGAATTTGTTCAACAACATATGAAAACAAATGAAAATTAACGACAAAAAAAATTAATGAACAGACTAATTAACCCTTTGGGGGTCGACAGGCCTTCTCAGGAAAGTGTTCCTGGGGTCGAAAATTTTTTGGAAAAAAAAAAATTAATTTTTTCTTATGAAATGATAGAGAATCTTTTTCCGATCATAACGCCACCAAAATTATGAAATTTGATCGAAAACTAACGGAATTATGCTTTCGCGAAGTTAGCGGTAGCCATGACACTTACGCATCGGCGATTTTGCCCACTTTGAGCCCTATTTTCGACAAATTCCAATGTTTCAGTCTCCTACAATTATAGCTATTTCGCTAGAACTCTATTTCTTCTATCGATTGAGTACAAGAAACCGCCTATTTACTAATTTCATCTGCCCAAAATAATGGTCAGAAAATGGCAATTTTCCAATTTCACACAAATTTCAAACGATGCCAATTTCAAAATAGGGTCCAGAGTAAACAAGGCAGACATTCCTGGCACTAAAATAACATGTTCTTTGTTCATTAGTCACGTCTCCAGGCCCTTGTTCCATTACTTTTGCTTTTCATTTTGAATTTTTATTCTCACAAAAAATAGAAGATTTACTGTTATGTATACAACTGCATCATTGTAAAAATGGTATAAATAATATCAGAGCACTTGTGCATGAATATAAGACTCGCCAGTTGATGTGTATTGGAGGCATGGTGTGATTTGTTTACTCTTGAACATCGTCAAAATCGAACATTTTCGCTACTTTGAGCTCAATTTCAAGGTACTTGTCATTGTCATACCAATCAAAATCATCTCTATTTCTGTAATATATCTTCCATTCTATCAAATGAGACCAAGAAAACGAGAATACATCAATAAAAACCATACGAAAATCGACTGCAAACTCGCTGTTTTAATCGAAAAAACGGTCAGAGTTTTTTCTCTCATTATGCAGTGTGTACTGCAGGATTTTTTATACTGCGCACACTGACCACACAGACCCATTCTTTCATATGTATGCCTACCAGACGTTTTCTACTTAAATTGAGGCCACTAGAATTTGGGCGTACTAGTACGGCACCAACCCCTGCTCGTAAAACGTACTAGTACGGCACCGACCCCCAAAGGGTTAATAAAGGAAAGATAAATAAACACTTACAGAAACCGAAGTGCACTCATCAACTCAACAGTCATACTCTTTGTTGACTTATATAAGTTGTACTTATTGGAGCAAAATAATATCTTCAGTAAATTATTTCACTAGTCTGCAAAAGTAATTCACATTATCACTATATAAAAAGTAAAAAGTACACAAAACAACATTGGGTGCAATGGGAAGAATTACACTGACTGCAATACACAAGAATTAGCAGGAATATTACTGGGAAAAGGATAAAAATTGCTTGGAGGAGAACAAATGATTTATGTAGTTACTGGAGCAAGCAAAGAAAATTAATTACACAATTAACATTAACAAACAAGGGTAAATGAATAAAAAAAATGAGAACTCTGGGGTAGAACACTTGGTGAAACAACAATTAACAAGAAAGAAAAACACAGGGACAATGCTGGAGGAGAAAATTTTGTTTAATTCTTTTAAAAAATTACTACTTGATTGAATATTGGAACAGTAGACAACTTTAACAAAACTGTACTTACTGTAAACTTGGTAACACAACGAAATTCACAGAATTTATAATGCAATAATTAACAAGAGACAATACTAGTGGAATAAAAAATTAATGCAAGTACAGTGGTACCTCGAGTTACGATATTTTTTCGTTCGAGAATGCTGTTCAAGTGCCATTACCAAACGAATTTATCCCCATAAGGAATAATGTAAAATAGACTAGTCCTTTTACACCCCCAAAAATATACTTACAAAAGCATTTAAAAAAATAAACTTACATAAAAGGGCGATTTTGGGGACCATCGTAACTCGAGGTACAACTGTATTTAATTTAACACATAAAACTTCCTAGGACAAGATTACACTCCCAAGATAACTCAAAATTTCTTTAACTGGCTAAATTGTCTCAAACACACGGAATTTTCTATAGATTATCTGAAAAATAAAAACAACAACACAATAATTGTCTCTAGGCTGCAAAACTTTTGACTGAAGCATGGTGTAGGTTGTTGATGGTGGTGGAGGATGTTTTCGTCTGGTCCACTCGTTGATATCTTGACGAATTGTGCATAAACGATGAACTACGAACCTAGGCTTTCTAAAGTTGGCACAAATAGTTCAGAAGAAACACACTCAGGACACTCGACCCGGTTCGTAGCCAATAACTGCTTGCAGGACCCAGTTAAGGGTGAAATTATCCACACTTAATGCTTTGTGTGGGTAGGTGTGCGACTCACGTGGTTGATGGCGTCTGCCTTAGCGTGGGAGGGTGGGTGGATGGGTTCACGCAGCTGACTCACAGCGTCACGCGTTCCTGTGGCTTACGCCATTTATAAAAAGCACGTGAATTTAAACCAGGGTGGCTTGAATAACCCAGGATACCACAGGGATGGTATTATCACTCAGAACAGCGATACACTGAAGTACAAGGACGATATAAATGCGTGAACTCACGTGGCTGGCTTGCTTCTCAGTCAGCTGGGTGGCTTGCTGGCTTAACCTTTCACACAGGTTGACTGGCTTGGAATCTTGTAACAAATTAGAACAGCAAGGTAGAAGCTGCCTTAAGCCTAGGCTGACGTAACTGGTGGTGGCTTGCTGGCTTAGTATGGCACTCTCCCTCTCACAGACTGGCTTACTCGTTCAGAATTTGCAAAACCCGGGTCATCCCCTCGTAGGTTTTAACAAATTAACAGATGAGGCACTTAGCTGACCAGGAGATATAGCTGATATTGTAGACTCTGCTTGGATGTAGATAACTGGTAACGTGGTCTCTGGATGCGGCACATAGGGTGTCTGCTGGCTTGTAGGAATCTCTCTATAACACCGTAATCGATAGATTTATGGGCCCACTGCTGCACACCACTTGTTGTGCGGGTAATGAGAGAGATAAATAGGTTGTCAAAGGACACTCCTTATAGGGTGGTTACGGTATATTTACGAGTCTGTGAGAGGGGGTCCCAAGCCAGGTCTGCCCAGCTGTATGTTGGCCTAGAAGTGAGGGTGAAGGCCTGTGGCGTAGCCGCCACATGGAGCGAGAGCTCTGACGTCACAGTAACAAAGAGAGCCTACATGTAACGTCTGGAGTTACTATACTGAGATACACTACACAAGTGTATGCATATTTACTGACACGACAATACGCCTAAATTTTAGCGCCCTCAAATCAAGTAGAAACAGGCTGTTAGGCCTAGATGTGATAGAATGGGTCTGTGCGGTCAGTGTGTGCAGTATAAAAAAATTCCTGCACCACACAGTGCATAATGAGGAAAAAAAAACTCTTGACCGTGTTTTTGGTTTAAAACAGCAACTTTGCAGTCTATTTTCGTATGGTACTTATGCTTGTATTCTCGTTTTCTTAGTCTCATTTTATAGAATAGATGATATATTACAGAAATAGAGATAATTTTGACTGGTTTTACAATTACAAGTAACTTGAAACTGAGCGCAAAGTAGCGAAAATGTTTGATTTTGGCCGATGTTCAAGAGTAAACAAATCACACCATGCGTCCAATACACATCAACTGGAGAGTTTAATATTCTTGCACAAGTGCGCTGATATTATTTATACCATTTTTACAATGATGCAGTTGTATATATAACAGTAAATCTTCTATTATTTGTGAGAATAAAAATACAAAATGGAAAGCAAAAGTAATGTAAGAGGGGCCTGCAAACGTGACTAATGAACAGAGAAGATGTTATTTTAGTGCCAGGAATGTCTGCCTTGTTTGTTATGGACCCTATTTTGAAATTGGAATCGTTTGAAATTTGTGTGAAATTGGCCAAATTGCCATTTTATGACCACTATTTTGGGTAGTTGAAATTGGTAAATAGGCGGTTTATTGTACTCAATCGATAGAAGAAATGGAGTTCTAGTGAAGTAGCTATAATTTTAGTAGACTGAAACATTGGAATTTGCCGAAAATAGGGCTCAAAGTGGGCGAAATTGCCGATGCGTAAATGTCATCGATACCGCTAACTTCGCGAAAGCATAATTCCGTTAGTTTTCGATCAAATTTCATATTTGTTGTGCCGTTATAATCGGAAAAAAAAAATTTTGGGTCAGTACTTACCGAGATATGAGGTGGAGAAGTTGGCTCTGGATGCTCACCTGACAGCAACAGGAGTCCTGCCGCTTGCAGAATTGTTGCTGATATACCTTTTTTTTTCTCTTTTTTTTATTATTTTTATTTAATTTTTATGTTCTGATAATTACAATTTATAGTAGTTCTTGTGATTTCATAGCCAATCTTTGTTCTGACACTAATATTAGGTACCGAAATTGTACTCAAATAATAATAATAATAATGATAGTGCATAAAAATAATAATAATAATGATAGTGCATAATAATAATAATAATAATAATAATAATAATAATAATAATAATAATAATAGTGAATAATAATAATAATAATAATAATAATAATAATACTTAATAATAAAGTTCCCCTGAAGCATTATGTAAGATTTGTGTCGCTGCCTTATCTCATCTGATCTCCACTAATGATGACTGGTGACATTTGATGGGGGAGTGAGGGTAGTCTTATCTTTTCTAATCAGTCCAGTAATTACAGTGATGCCATTTGAGATTATACTGCTTCCCTTTATGTGTTACTCAAGCCTGTCTGTCTGTATCTGTCTGTCTTTCTGTCTGTCTTTCTGTCTGTCTGTGTGACTGTCTTTCTGTCTGCTTGTCTCAGAGAGTAGCTCATAAACCAACTGGTGTTACGCAGATCACAAGCACATTATATCACTTTGTCTTGATTTTTTTAGTTATCATTTAGCACGACTTTATGTTGCGCGTTTTGGGTATTACGCGATTGAAGAATTGCGGCACATTTTTATCTAACACGACGTAAACCTTATATTACGCGATTCGCTGGAGGGGAAAAATTTTGAGCGTGCGGTCGCCTGCGGTAGGTTAAACCACTGAGTCAGTGGGGGTCCTACTGAGGGTGGCTATGATCCACAACAAGTGTTTAATGCTGACGAGACAAGTGTTTTCTGGAAGAAAATGCCAACATGAACTTATATCAGTCAGCAAGAGAAAAGTGCACCAGGCTTCAAGACAGCAAAGGATCGCTTCACCTTGCTCCTTTGCGGTAATGCATCAGGTGATTTCAAGTGTAAGCCCATGTTTATTTACCGCTCTAAGAATCCTCATGCTTTGAGGAAAGGGAATTTGTTTTTCCTTCCCACAAACTGTAAGTTTATTCAGGTATAGAGATAGTTACATTGATTATCATACATAGCAGCATATGTGTAGAGAACCTAGGATAACCCAAAGTGTTATCCTAGAGAACCTAGGATAACCCAAACTTTGGGTTATCCTAGGTTCTCTACACATATGCTGCTATGTATGATAATCTTTGTAACTGTATCTGTGTATACCTGAATAAACTTACTTACAGTTTGCAGGAAGAAAAAACATAAGAACATAAGAAAGGAGGAACACTGCAGCAGGCCTGTTGGCCCATACTAGGCAGGTCCATCACAATCCGTCCCACTAACAGAATATTAACAAATAACCATTCCCTCAAGCGGCCGGTGCTAATGTTGTGGAACAGCTGGGGAGACCACCCGCCTTCCCAGGCTACCACCCCCCCCAACAATACCCCACTATCCCAGCATTCGTATTCCATACGCGTCAAGCCAGCTGTTTGTGAAGAAGAGAGAGTGAATTGTGTTTTGATCTTTAAATTACTATATCTTGTATTTGCCAAGCAATCATGTCACCCAGTAGGCATACCAGTGTTGCTCAAAGTGGAAAGAAAAGCTATAAGCATTTATTAAGTCTATTAGACAAGACAATCTGTGGCTGTAATGAAGTGTTACTTTGTACACATAAAAAGATGTAAACATAAGTTTGTGTGACTAACTTACTGACTGACTGGACTGACTTACTGAATGACTTGACTGACTGAATGACTTGACTGACTGACTTACTGAATGTCCTAACTGATTTACTGAATGTCTTGACTGACTTACTGAATGTTTTGACTGACTTACTGAATGACTTGACTGACTTACTGAATGACTTGACTGACTTACTGAATGACTTGACTGACTGACTTAATGAATGACTTGACTGACTGACTTACTGAATGACTTGACTGACTGACTTACTGAATGACTTGACTGACTGACTTACTGAATGACTTGACCGACTGACTGAATGTCCTGACTGACTTACTGAATGTCTTGACTGACTTCATGAATGTCTTGACTGACTTACTGAATGACTTGACTGACTTACTGAATGACTTGACTGACTGACTTAATGAATGACTTGACTGACTGACTTAATGAATGACTTGACTGACTGACTTAATGAATGACTTGACTGACTGACTTACTGAATGATACTGAATGACTTAACTGACTTACTGAATGGACTGACTTACTGAATGACTTTATTAAAGTTAGAGACACTCAGTACAACTATCGACTTCAGTTCCAGAATCTCTACTATCCACCTCAGCCCAGTAGGGCCACAGCATAACTCTCCACTCTCTTCACAATCATCCACAAACATCAGCACCCACAATTTAAGGTAAATACTATTATTTCTGTTACATTTGTAGTCTTAAGCAGTAAAAACAACATAATACATCACGATAATGAACTACAATTACATATTCTCTTTTATATTTGTAAGATCTGTTGGTCGAAAAAAAACTTGTTTGGCTTTTTGGGGACTCTCAGGAACGTAACCCTATTTTTCCCATAAGTTCTTTTAATTATCTAACACGATTTTACCTAACATGATGTTTTCAGGACCGTAACTACCGTGCTAAATGAGGGTCTACTGTATATACGTTTGGACCGTTTAAGGGTTAATCTCTAAAAAATAATTTTTTGTTAAATACTCCTGGGTGTCTGAAACAGATTAATTGAATTTACATTATTTCTTATGGGGAAAATGGCTTCAGTTTTCGTTGATTTCAGTTTTAGTCAATCCCTCTGGAATGGATTAAGCACGAAAACAGAGGGTTGACTGTACAAACATCCACTTAAAATCATCATCACTTCCAAACATCCACATACGAACATGATCACCTACAAACATCATCACTTACAAACATCCAAGTATAAAAATCCACTTACTAACATCCAAGTACAAAAATCCACTTACAAACATCCATGTACAAACATCCAGTTACAAAAATTATAATTTTCAATCATTCACACTTACTGTGGTTGAATTGATTCCACTGGCCTGTCCTACCTACTCCCCCCCTCTCTCTTGCAACTTTGTGACCCCCGGGGGCCACCATAACAGTTATCTCCCATCTCTTCCAAGTGGGGAGAAATGGGGGTTTTCTTAATAAGGTCTCCCCTCACCTCAGAAGAGAGGACTTAACCCTTTGGGGGTCCAAGGGGTCTCTCTGAAACTCGTTCTCAGGGTCCACGAATTTAAAAAAAAAAAAATTTTTCTTATGGAATGATAGAGAATCTTTTTCCGATCATAACGCCACAAAAATTATGAAATTTGATCGAAAACTAACGGAATTATGCTTTCGCGAAATTAGCGGTAGCCATGACACTTACGCATCGGCGATTTCGCCCACTTTGAGCCCTATTTTCGGCACATTCCAATGTTTCAGTCTACTAAAATTATAGCTATTTCGCTAGAACTCCATTTCTTCTATCGATTGAGTACAAGAAACCGCCTATTTATCAATTTCAACTACCCAAAATAGTGGTCAGAAAATGGCAATTTGGCCAATTTCACACAAATTTCAAACGATGCCAATTTCAAAATAGGGTCCATAATAAACAAGGCAGACATTTCTGGCACTAAAATAACATCTTCTCTGTTCATTAGTCACGTCTCCAGGCCCCTCTTACATTACTTTTGCTTTCCATTTTGAATTTTTATTCTCACAAAAAAATAGAAGATTTACTGTTATGTATACAACTGCATCACTGTAAAAATGGTATAAATAATATCAGCGCACTTGTGCAAGAATATTAGACTCTTCAGTTGATGTGTATTGACGCATGGTGTGATTTGTTTACTCTTGAACATCGTCAAAATCGAACATTTTCGCTACTTTGAGCTCAATTTCAAGGTACTTGTTATTGTCAAACCAATCAAAATCATCTCTATTTCTGTAATATATCTTCCATTCTATCAAATGAGACCAAGAAAACAAGAATACAACAATAAATACCATACGAAAATAGACTGCAAAGTCGCTGTTTTAAACCAAAAACACGGTCAGAGTTTTTTTCCTCATTATGCACTGTGTGGTGCAGGAATTTTTATACTGCGCACACTGACCGCACAGACCCATTCTATCACATCTAGGCCTAACAGCCTGTTTCTGCTTGATTTGAGGGCGCTAGAATTTAGGCGTACTAGTACAGTGGTCCCTCGGTTTTCGTGCATCTCCAAACTCGAACATTTATGTAAGTGTGTTTTCGTAAGTGCTGTTGCAAGTGTATTTTTGGGGGTCTCAAATAGACTAACCTACATAACATTATTTCTTAAGGAAGTAAATTCGTTCGGTAATGGCACTTGAGTAGCATTCTGGAACGAATTTTCGGCGAAAACCGAGGGACCACTGTACGTCAATAACCCCAGTGCGTAAGACGTACTAGTACGACCAAAACCCCGAAAGGGTTAATCTGTTAAGGAAAGGCTGTAATTTGTTTGATACACTTTTGTCCTTATTGTTCAAAATTTTTTCATTATTTGAGTGAGATTTTATTTCATGTGTTTTTAGCATATGTTTTATTACTACACTCATAGTAGTGTATACTTATTAGTCAGCCATAAGTCTTGGGTATGATAAATAAAACATTACATTCTATTTCAAGAATAAATTTTAATATACCATAGAAATATCCTTAAGATGCCATCGAATTTTTGAATATCAACATGTTGTACCCTGTGTGTGAAGCATGACTCTTTTGTACTCTTGTTTCTTAACTAACAACTGTAGTACCTTGTGTGTGAAGCATGACTCTTTTGTATTCTTGTTTCTTAACTAACAACTGTAGTACCTTGTGTGTGAAGCATGACTCTTGTACTCTTGTTTCTTAACTAACAACTGTAGTACCTTGTGTGTGAAGCATGACTTTTGTACTCTTGTTTCTTAACTGACAACTGCAGAACCTTGTGTGTGAAGCATGACTCCTTTGTACTCTTTGTTTCTTAACTAACAACACCAGTGTACTCTTGTTTCTTCACTAACAATACCAGTGTACTCTTGTTTCTTCACTAACAACAACAATGTACTCTTGTTTCTTCACTAACAACAACAATGTACTCTTGTTTCTTCTCTAACAACAACAGTGTACTCTTGTTTCTTCACTAACAACAAGTGTACTCTTGTTTCTTCACTAACAACAACAGTGTACTCATGTTTCTTCACTAACAACAAGTGTACTCTTGTTTCTTCATTAACAACACCAGTGTACTCTTGTTTCCTTCACTAAGAACTCTAGTGTACGTATTACTATACTAACACCTCTTACATACTCTTGTCTTCTATACCTGGAGACCTGGAGAGAGTTCCAGGGGTCAACGCCCCTGCGGCCCGGTCTGTGACCAGGCCTCATATCAGTAACTCTGTTATATGTGTTTGTATCCTAACAACTCTCTTGTACTTTTGTTTTTATATAAACTTTTCGTTTGTACTCTTGTGTTTTATATCAACAACTTTGCTGTACTCTTGTTTATGCATTAACAACTTTTTTGTACTCTTGTTTTCTATATAAACAACTCTGTTGTATTCTTATTTTATATAAATGTAGACAGTAAGTTTACTGACCTATTTCACATATTCTTCACTAGAGTGAGCTACTTGCCTAAGCCTAGTTTTGTAAGTGACCAGTAGATGGCAGGCCCTAGGTCTGTCCTCACGGCCTGTCATCATCCTGACCTTGAGTCAAGACCTACCCCTAGACTGGCTGCTGGCTTGAATTATATAAACAACTCTGTTGTACTCTTGTTTTATATAAACAACTCTGTTGTACTCTTGTTTTATATAAACAACTCTGTCGTACAAATTTCCAAGAAAATCTCAAAGACAGTAGGCATATTATCAAAGATATGCTATTATGTGCCACAATCAGCTCTCCTTGCACTATATCATTCACTTATCTACCCTTATCTCACCTATGGAATCTGTGCATGGGGCTCAACAACATTAAATCACCTTAGACCACTCATAACCCAGCAAAAGGCTGCAGTCAGGATGATAACAAATTCCCACTCTAGACAGCATACTCCACCAATATTCAAAACTCTAAAACTACTCACCGTAGAAAACATTCATACCTATTCATGTGCCTATTACATACATAAAACTCTACATGCTAATATCAACCCTCCGCTCAAAATTCTCCTCAACAACTTTAATAGGTCCAACGACCACAACACAAGACACAGATCACTTTTGACATACCCGAGTCCATACCAACCAATGTAAAGATTCTATGCACATAAAGGGCCCCAGAATCTGGAATTCATTACCAGTAAATATTAAGCTAACCTTGTCTGAAAATCAATTTAAGACTCTTCTCAAAAGTCACCTACTCACCCTAAACTAAATACTCATACTGTAAACTACTTTCAAAATGCTCAATGTTATTTTCCTTAAGATAATCTCAATTTTATATTACCATCCTCCTAAACACTTGTTACAATTTAATATCATCATATTGTCATTTTAACAGTATAATATCATCATATTGTAATTTGAAATAAAATATATAACTAGAATAAACTCAATCAATTTCTCTAGTATTATGTACATAGTCTATAAGTCATTAGATTAAGCTGCCCCTAATGCCATGGCATGCCAGTGGCTCTAGTTGCATTTCAGTTTTATGATTGTAACTACCAATATCTATGTATACTTGCAAAGAAATAAAATTTACTTTACTTTACTTTGCTTTACTTATATAAGCAACTCTGTTGTCAGTAACAAATCATGACTCTCATGGCATTTGCTAATTAGGATCATCTCTTACTGGACTTTGAAAGTAATGTATGAACTCAAGAATGATGTAATGGATGGAGTGACTGATAATGAAAGTGTTTCTTCTTTTTTTGGGTCACCCTACCTCGGTGGGAAACAGCCGATGTGTTAAAAAAAGAGGTATTAATATATTTATGATGAAGATATTTTTATCATTATATGTTACAGTTGTTGGTGCTGATGTTTTAGATATGACTAGTGTTGCATGATGTCACCATGGTTGTTCAATATATTTATAGATGGGGTTGTAAGAGAAGTAAATGCTTGAGTGTTCGCAAGGGAGTGGGATTAAAAGATAAATAATTTAACACAAAGGGGGAGTTGTCACAGTTGCTTTTTGCTGATGACACTGTGCTTTTGAGAGATTCTGAAGAGAGGTTGCAGAGGTTGGTGGATGAGTTTGGAAGGGTATGTAAAAGAAGGAAATTAAAAGTGAACACAGGAAAGAGCAAGGTGATGAGGTTAACAAAATGAAAGATTGGATATCAGATTGGAGGGAGGGAGTATGGAGGAAGTGAATATATTCAGATATTTGGGAGTGAAGGGAGCAAGGGGCTAGTAACCCCTTCTCCTGTATACATTACTAAAGTTAAAAAGAGGAACTTTTGTATTTCTTTTTGGGCCACCCTGCATCAGTGGGATATGGCCACTTTGTTGAAAGAAGAAGGTTTGGGAGTGAACCTGTCATCAGATGGGTCTCTGAAAGATGAGGTGAATCATGAATTGATGGGGGGGAAAAAGTTGAGTCAAAGAACATTATCTATGGAAGCAGAATGAGTATAGCGGTACCAATGCTCTTAAATGGGTGTGAAGTGTTGGTGGTGAATGTTGCAACAAAGAGAAGGCTGGTGGCAATGGAGATACGTTTCGTGTTTGAGAGTAATGTGAAGTGTGAATATAATGCAGAGAATCTGTAACTTGGAGATTAGAAGGAGGTGCAGGGTTTCTAAAAGTATTATCCAGAGGGCTGAGGAGGGGTTGTCGAGGTGGTTTGAACATTTTGAGAGGATGGAACAAAATAGAATGACTTGGAGGGTGTATAAATCTGTAGTGAAAGGAAGGCGAGGTAGTGGTTGTCCTTGGAAAGGTTGGAGGGGGGGGTAAAGGAGGTTTTATGTGCGAGGGCTTAAACTTCCAGCAGGCATGCATAAGTGTTAGGAGTGGAAGCAAGTGGATTTTATGACTTGACATGCTGTTGGAGTGTGAGCAAAGTAACATACATGAAGGGAATCAAGAAAACAGGTTAGCCAGACTTGAGTCCTGGAGGTGAGAAGTAAAATGCCTGTGCTCTGAAGGAGAGGTATTAATATGTTAAAGTTTTTAACTGTATTGTAGGTGTGTTCTAGGAAGACAGTGATGGAATGAATGATGATGAAAGTGTTTCTTCTTTTGGGTCTCCCCGCCTTCGTGGAAATGGCTAATGTGTTAATAAAAAATAAGGTGTTGATAATTATAAGTTTGTATGTTATAGTTGTAAGTGCTGATGTTTTGACATGACAGGTGTTGATAATGATAACTTCATATATTACAGTTGTTGATACTGAAGTTTTAAACAAGATATGTGGTAATGTTTGTAACTTTTCTGTTACAGTTGTTGGTGCTAATGTTACAGACATGACATGTGATAATGTTTGTAACATTTGTATTACAGTTGTTGGTGCTGATGTTTTAGACATGACAGGACAACAAGTAATGACCTTCGGCTCCCTAGATATGGAGGACACCTATGTTGTATAATATATTCCATAATATTATGTGGTGAATATTTAACATACTTCTTTCTTATTGCTTATATTATAGTTATTTTTTATGTATGGGTTCTAGTTAAAAACACCCCACATTACAAACATCTGCACTTTAGAATGAACGTTGCAAACATCAAAAATTTTTGAACATTCTGAGTTTTAAAATTTGATTCATAAGCAGTACTTTTGGAAAGTGCCAGGGCAGAGTTAGGAAAAACCATACCACTGGCTGGGCAAACCTGAGGTTGGAGTTATAAAACTTCAGACCAATTTAGCCATGGACCAGCTGGCCAATAAGATTCATCCAACTGGGAATTTATACACCATAGGAAGGTTAGCATAGACACCACTGTGACCACAAATACAAGTTTTACAGAAAAACCCCCACCAGCATGGCCATGATGAACTCCAGCTCAAGCCCCCTCACAAAACTGTAATGACACAATTGCAAAAAACCATACCGGGGGTGGGGCTTGAAAGCGGTTAGAGTCGAAACTCCAGACCAGATTAGCCACTGCCAGCTGGCTACAATAAGATTCATCCAACGGGGCCACAGGGAACCCCCTTTTGGGCCGTAACCGTTCCAAGCCCCGGCCCCCAAAGTCAAACCCCGGCGAAAGTCAAGCAATTTTCCCATAAGAAATACAGGACCCTCTTTCCTTCACCCCAAACCCCAAATTTATGAAGTGTTTTTCGTAAGTGCTTTTGTAAGTGTATTTTTGGGGTCTGAAATGACTAATTAATTTTACATTTGTCCTTATGGGAACAAATTTTCGGTAACAGCACTAAACAGCATTGGGGGAAAGAATTTTCAACAAAACCGGGGTCCACTGTAATGGAAATACAATTAATCCATTCCAGACACCAAAAATATTCAAAAAAATATTTTTTTAAAGAATAACAAAGGTTTACAACACAAAACAATTTGAAATATATATAAAGTAATAAATTTATAATTAAACTTTAAATAAACTTTTAAAATAACATTTACTTCCTTTTTTATTGAAGAGAAAGGGAAAGGAGCACTCGGGTTTTGGGAAAGGGAAAAATCCCCATAAGGACTTGGAACAAGTCTTTTAATGCCACTAGGACCAGCTTGAGAGCCCCCAGAACCCTGTCGAAAAAAAATAACTCCCAAAGAGTGCCTTTTTGGGCCTTTTTTAAGATACCCCAAAAATGGGACATTGTTTTTCACTGAACATGTTGAGATAGGGTTTTTTCCCAGTTCCAGGGTGATATTTCCCACAAAACTTTGCCCCCTCCTCCATTTCCCAAAATGTCCTTAATTGCTGAAGAAGGCACCCCCTTCACCCCTCTTCTTCCTCCCCTGTAAGCAATTCCCCCAATGGGTCTGATGTTTCCAGATGAAGCTCTGCAGCTCGTCAGTGGTTAGCTCTTCACTGTGGTCCTTCACCAACTCTTCCACATCCTCGCCACCCCGTCCAACCCCAGGGCTTGCCCAATGCCACAATCCCTTTCCCCAAAAAAGCAGGGGGGGCATCAGGGCGGTACCCAAACCCTTCAAAATCCCCCCCGATGACACAATCTGGCCACGATTGTCTCAACAGAGTTAAAAAAACCTGAATCCCCCTCCCAAGCCTTCCTTTTAAGGCTTATGCAGTTTTAGATATTGGTGATTCCTCCAGAACTCCCCTTAGGTCAACTCATGTCCGGGGGTCCCCTTAAAGCTTTTTAAACACTGTTTTTGGGACTTTTTTTAAGTTACAAATGACCTGCTGCCGGGGCGATGAGAGGAGGGGTTAGGGGCAAGAATTTTCTGTGATGAACTTGAAGTCCCTACCAAATAGTCTGCCAAGTTTGGAGGATGAGAGGAGCATTGTCCAGTACCAGGAGGCACTTGAGTCCCAAAATTTTTTTCCGGAGGGATTTTTTCACACTGGGGCCAAACATTTTATGGACCCAATCTATGAAAATTTGCCTTGTGACCCATGCCCTATTATTAGCTTTCCAGAACACACAAAACTATCCTAACGACATTGTGTTTTTGAAGACTTTGGGATTTTTTTGAATGGTACAAGTGGGGTTCATTTTTTTTAAACCCCTTTTTCTAGCGTTGAAAAAAACAAAAGAAGCCTGTCTTTCATAGGGGTGTCCGGGCATGAATTTCCTCCGAGAATGGGGGTCCTTTTGGTTTTCTTCCAAAACATGCCTTTTCCCTCACAAAAACACTTGTTGGGGTTTGAATTTTTCAGTTTACGCCCTTTTTAACCCTTTTTATTTTCGACGAAAACAGGGGAAACCCCCTTTTTTCCCAGTGTTCAAGAGAAAAAAAATCACGCCAGCATCCAATACACGTCAATTGAGTCTAATATTCTTTAAAAGGGAAATTGATATTATTTATATTTTTTTTACAGTAATACAGTAGTTTTTTTTTAACAGTAAATTTTTTTTTTTTTTGGGGAAAATAAAAATCAAAATAGAAAGCAAGAGTAATATAAGGGGGCCAAAGCCCAAAAAATGAACAGAGAAAATCTTATTTTAGTGCCAGGAATGCTTTTTTGGGGTTTATTCGGGCCCCTTTTTTTGGGGAAATTAAATTTTTTTTTTATTTTGAAAAAAAATTTGGGCCCAAAACCCCCAATTTTTTGACCACTTTATTGGGGGAATGGAAATTAAAAATTTTTTGTACTCAGTCGATAGAACAAAGGAAAATTTCCCTAAAGAAATAGCTAGGGGTTTTTGGCCGACTGGAGCAATGGAATTGGCTGAAAAGGGCTAAAAGGGGGGGCAAAATTGCCTTTTTATATATAAAGAGATCACAAACTGGGGAGAGCGAACCCGTTTTTTTTCCAAAAAAAATTTTTCCTATTTTTGGGTAAAAACCGGGGGGGAAAAAAGATTATCATTTCAAAAAAAAAATTTTTTTTTTTTAAAAAATTTTGTGACACCAGGAGACACTTCGGGGGGGTTGCGAAGTCAAAGGGTTAAACAAGTTATGAATTTTTCAGCTGAAAAATTTTTTTGAACTGGCTGCCTCAAAAGCCTTATGACACTGTGTATGCCACTACGCTTTTAAATCTGTCAAACCAGCCTCTGCTGGCCTTAAAATCACTAACACTAACATCAGCACGGGGGTTTCCCGGCATTTTCTTGACAAGATGTGTGTGCAGCTGCCTTGCCTTTTCATATATGATGGCCCCGAAATACTATCCCCCCGCTATCTGTTTATTGTTTATCCACACCATCAACAACTTCTCAACCCCCTTCCCCCTTTTTTTTTATCTTTTTTTTTGGGAAACATGTCAACATTTTTTACAACATCAGCTTCCTTCAGTTTTTTTTTTTTTGCCGGGGTAGAAGTGATAGTAGATTTTTTTTTTTCCGACATCCTGGCAAGTTTCCCCCACACATATGCCACTCATATTTTTTTTTCCATTTTTTTTTTTAGTTCCCCCGGGGTTCCCCCAAATTTTTTTTTCCACGGTGCCACCAGGAAGTTTTTACCCATAGTGACTTATTTCAAAAAAACAATCAATAAAAATCACTAAAAACAATTTAATTTATTGTGAAATGTTTGGGTGAGCGAGGATAATGTTCACTCAAGGGTAAACAGTGGGGCTGGCCACGGTGCCCTTTTTCGGTAAGGGCATGCCAGAGGGACAGGTCTTGGACGCTGGGGCCCCCAAACCAGGCAATGGCCAAAAAATCAGGCAAATTAGGTCGAAAAAAACACCCAAAATTAAGCGGCCAAAAGTCGGAGGGCCGGGGCCCAAAACCATCCAGCCAGCTGTTCCCCCCCCCGGCCAGCCAGCCAGGGGGGGGGCCCGCCAGCCAGGGTGGAGCAAGCCCCCCCCCCCCAAACCCCGCCAGCCCCGCCAGCCCAAAAAAGGCCATCCATCCACCAAGGGGGGGTTTAGCCAGCCAGCCAGCCAGCTGGTCAGCTAAAAGCCAGCCAGCCATTGGGGGGCAAGAGAGCCAGGTCAGCCAGCAGTTTTTTGTAGTATAAAAGGGGGGTATACAATATATACAAAATATGGTTTATATTGGTCTCACGGACATAACAGTTACTTGAAAAAATAAAAAAATTTTAAAATAAAAGAAAAAAAAGAAAAAAAAAAAAAATATTACCAGGTGATCATGGCCTGGCTTTTAAGGGCCCAAAATTTTTTTCATCTTCAGTCCCGTTTTTTATACCCCACTAGCCCATCTATCCTCCAATAGTTGTTTATATCTTACCCTTTTAAAAACCTCCCTTTTTGTTTATAAACCTCCATTTCTTATTTTTTGCTTCTATTTTCCTTTTTTTCCCATCTACCTTTTTTTTTCACTGTAGCTATAACTAAAAAAAAATCTGATTAACGTGGCCCCTATAAACATGTACATCCTGAAGTCTACTTAATAATAATAATAATAATACTTTATTTTTTCATGGTACAATGATACATGGTTGGGGAGACAAGATACATAGGTATTAATGAGATGACATGCCAAAAGCCCCTAATATGCTTAAATGCAGGATTCCTTTTGGGGGACTTAATTGTGACTACATGGTAAAAAAAAATGGTTGATAATTTATTTAAAAAAAATATAATTTTTATCTAAGTTATAAAGTTTGAATATGTTGAACATATCAATTTTAAAATTGGGGGTGCAACCAATTGATGAGATAAAATTTAAAACAATTAATTGCATTGCAGTTACAGTTTACGTGGGGGAATTTTTAAGTAAAAAAGGTTTTGGGGAAAAAATTAGCTTAGTATGTATTATTCATAACAGGTTT
>WNWK01033021.1:0-21465 GCA_009830355.1 Cherax destructor
AAAGTATAAAAGGACCCCAATGGAAATAAGTCACACTGTCTGACTTTTGGGTTATCTAGGTTCTCTACACATATGCTGCTATGTATGATAATGTATGTAAATGTATTTGTGTATACCTGAATAAACTTACTTACTTACTTACTAAGAGGGACAATGGTAACACCCCAGGAACACCAATCCACAGGTTAGTTTGATATCTTTATTATGCACCCCATACCCATCCTGTGGGCGGTAGTCAAAAGATTACAGAGGTACATAATGGGTCCAGGGACTGGACCCCAAAGTTTTGATAGCTGAGCAAGTTACAAAGATAATGAACTAACAAGCTACAAAGGTAATGAACCCCAAGTTACAAAGGTAATGAAACATGTAAGTAAATTTACTTACCTACGTTTATACATGGTTTCAATCATGAACAAATTATAAATCAATCAACAATCACTAGTCTACACCTGGTCACAACTGCAATGAGTTCTTGGTGCAAATTTTATTGTTGGGTCACACACACACACACATACATACACATTACATATACAAAATGCACACACACACACATACACATACACACATATATACATACACAAACACACACGCACACACAACAGGCCCAGCCTTCAATCGACATGTGCATAGGACAAAATGGCAATCAACACGACACACACACACACACACACACACACACACACACACACACACACACACACACACCCCGTGGCAATGCTTTATTTACAGGGAGCAAAGTCAGGGTATTTTTCCAGAATGGTCTGTAATATACCACTGTGGATAAAATACTTTGACATATCTTGAACATTTCTGAGTGAGTTGTCTCTGAATTCATTAATTTTGTCGCACTCCAGTACATAATGACGCAGGGTGTGACAATAATCCAACTGACAAAGTTTACATTTTGTTTGGTCTACATCTGGTGGTGGTGATTTAACCTGCCAAAGATACTTGTAACCCAGCCGGAGGCGGCGGTGGTGACATCCAAGAGTCTGCTTATTTTATTGGATGCATCATAGACATGTGGCTCTTCCTGAATGATAGAATGATGATAGATGGACTGACTGGTGTCAATCTCCTGAGTCTTAAGTCAATAAAATTCAGCTGAAGTTCTTTTCGTGTTATTGTTCTCAAACTGCTAACTGACAAGCCAAGATTGTAATCTACCCCCCCTTTGAAAGCATAAAACTTAGCCAATTTATCAGTTCTATCATGCATCTGAAGACCAATGTGAGATGGAATCCACAGCATGTGCACTCTGACTCTACTATCCACAATCCTACCATACCTGTGTCTGGCTTCTGACACAGGCATGCTACAAGTTATACATGATGAGTTGAGAGCATTTATGGATGACAGAGAATCAGTTACAATTAGAGAGTCAACCTTAGATACATGGACGCATTTGAGTGCAAGGAGTATGGTAAACAGTTCTGTCTGAAGGGTAGAGGCCCAGATATTGATGCGTGCTCCAATTTCTTTAAGAGAGCCATCATTCTGTATGACAACAGCAGCACTACCAGCTGCACCAGTGGATTGGTGAACAGAACCATCAACGTAAATAATTTGTGAGAGAGTGTGCTGTTTGGCAAAATTATCAATACAGCTTAAGGCATCATGTTTGGCTTCAAGGCGAAGCTTTGGTTGTGATTTAAGAAGTAGTTTGGGGGAAATGGAGGGATGGTAGTTTGGAATGGGGTAATATTCCATGGAGCGGAGAAGTGCCGCTGTTGCCTTGCTTGCCACAGATCATGTATCTGATTCATGCTGAGTCTTCAGCTTCCAGTTGTGTCCCCTTGTTTCTGTGTTCCCTCTCTGAAACATCCTGTCACTATCTACCTTGTCAATTCCCCGCAGTATTTTGTATGTCATTATCATGTCTCCTCTGACCCTTCTTTCCTCCAGTATTGTTAGTCCTATTTCCCTCAATCTTTCTTCATAAGACAGACCCCTGAGTTGTGGAACTAACCTTGTCGCAAACCTTTGCACTTTCTCTAGTTTCTTTACGTGCTTGACCAGGTGTGGGTTCCAGACTGGTGCTGCATATTCTAGTATGGGCCTGACGTACACGGTATACAGTGTCTTGAACGATTCCTTGTTAAGGTAATGGAACGCTAATCTTAGGTTTGCCAGTCGCCCATATGCTGCCGCAGTTATCTGGTTGATGTGTGCCTCCGGAGACGTGTTTGGCGTTATACTCACTCCAAGGTCTTTCTCCTTTGCCGAGGTTTGTAGCCTTTGTCCGCCTAGCTTGTACTCTGTCAGCGGTCTTCTTTGCCCTTCTCCGATCCTCATGACTTTGCATTTGGAGGGATTGAATTCAAGAAGCCAATTGCTAGACCAGATGTCAAGCTTGTCCAGGTCTGTTTGCAGCCCTGCCTGGTCCTCTTCCGATGTGATTCTCCTCATTATTTTCACATCATCCGCGAATAGAGACACTTCTGAGTCTATCCCGTCCGTCATGTCATTTACATATACCAGGAATAACACTGGTCCTAGGACTGACCCCTGCGGTACACCGCTCGTCACAGGCGCCCACTGTGAGACCTCACCACGCACCATGACCCATTGTTGCCTCCCTTTGAGGTATTCCCTGATCCATTCCAGTGCCCTTCCTGTTATACCTGCTTGTTCTTCCAACTTCTTTACTAATCTCATGTGAGGAACTGTGTCGAAGGCCTTCCTGCAGTCCAGGAAAATGCAATCAACCCACCCTTCTCTCTCCTGCCTTACCTCTGTTACTTTATCATAATTGCAGGACAGATCAGCGAGGGGGTGGAATAGCTATATATTACTCAGATCAACTTGAATGTATCAATAACTCTTGCATAAGGGATGAGCATGGAGAATATATTATAGCTAAATTTAAATCAAAAGACCTGCAAAAACCCCTCACAGTGATAAACATCTACAGATTACCACAGTCAAACATTCACCAATTTAGTGAAAAACTAGGTAACCTAATAACTGATGCACACATGAACAAAGACCATTTGCTGCTCACAGGAGACTTCAATATAAATCTCCTACATGACCAGGACCCACAAGTAACAGAATTCACAAACACTATGATCAACTGCTTGTTACTACCAACAATATCAAAACCTACAAGAATCTCCGAGACTAGTACCTCACTACTAGACCACATCTGGACTAATACTATAGCCCCTCTAAAATCAGGCATCATCACAGACAACACCACAGACCACTATCCGACCTTTCTCATAACTAATCTTGGTAAATTGCCCCTAGATATTACAAAAGTTACCTTCAGACTACATAATGAGTCAGCTGTAAATAACTTTATAACAGCTATGATTAACATTGACTGGCATAATGAGTTAGAAACACATACAGATACTAATGAATGCATCAAGAATTTCCTTAACAAAACCCACCACCTCTATAACAAACATTGCCCTAAAAACTAAACAGATCACAGCTAAGAGACTTAACAATCCCTGGCTAACACCCAGCATCCTTAAATCCATTAACAAAAGGCACCAATATGAAAAACAATACAGAAGGGGTCTAATAACCAGAGAACAATCCAAACGCTACTCATCAACCCTTACCAGCCTGATAAGGAGATCAAAAAAATTGTATTATGAGAACAGACTCCAGAACATAAAAGGTGATATGAAAAAGACCTGGAAGACCCTATCTGCAATTCTAGGAAATAATAAGATAGCGAAAAACAACACCATCAAATTATCAAGAGCAGATGAACCCCTACTCTCACCTACTGAGACAGCAAACAGACTTAATGTTTTCTTCTCCACCATAGGAAAGAATCTAGCGAGTAAAATCCCAAGCTCAAACACCCGTCCAACAGACTACCTCACAAACACCTACCCTAATACGCTATTCCTAGCTCCTACCAACCCAATTGAAGTCTCGCTCATAATCAACACCCTTAAAAACAAGGCAGGAGACATAAACAGCCTACCAACTTTTATGTACAAAAAAGCTTCACAGGTACTGTCACCAATCATAGCAACACTATTCAATAAATCCATTGAAGCCTCTACCTTTCCATCAATTCTCAAGATAGCTAGGGTCACCCCGATCCACAAAGGAGGTGATCAAACAGACCTGAATAATTATAGACCAATTTCTAATTTACCATTGCTTTCTAAAATCTTCGAAAAATTAATTCATAGACAAATCTATTCCTACCTCGTCTCACACAATGTACTCAACCCCTGTCAATTTGGATTCAGGACAAACAAGAGCACAAACGATGCTATTACACACATGTTGGAGTTAATATATACAGCACTTGAAAAAAAAGAAGTCCCACTGGGAATCTTCATTGATCTCCGCAAAGCTTTTGATACAGTCGACCATGATTTACTGCTCACAAAATTAGCACACTATGGTATAAGAGGGCACCCACTCAACTACCTAAAATCATACCTCACCGACAGAAGCCAATACGTGTACACAAATGGAGAGAACTCTTCCACACAACCAATTACAATCGGAGTCCCTCAAGGAAGTGTCCTGGGGCCGCTCCTATTCCTCATTTACATAAATGACCTACCGAATGCATCACAACTACTCAAACCCATTTTATTTGCAGATGACACAACATATGTCTTCTCTCACCCAAATCCAGTTATACTGGCCAACACTGTTAATGCCGAATTACAGAAAATATCAACATGGATGACGACTAACAAGCTTACTCTCAATACTGACAAGACCTACTTCATACAGTTTGGAAGCAAAGTCACAAATGTTCCACTTAACATAACACTTAATGGTACACCCATCACAAGACTCACAGAGGGAAAATTCCTAGGAATCCACCTTGACAGTAGCCTTAAATTCCAAACACATATACAACAAATTTCCAAGAAAATCTCGAAGACAGTAGGCATATTATCAAAGATACGCTATTATGTACCTCAATCAGCTCTCCTTGCACTCTATCATTCACTTATCTACCCGTATCTCACCTATGGAATCTGTGCATGGGGATCAACAACGTTAAATCACCTTAGACCACTCATAACACAACAAAAGGCCGCAGTCAGAATGATAACAAATTCCCACTCTAGACAGCATACTCCACCAATATTCAAAAGTCTCAAACTACTCACCGTAAAGAACATTCATACTTACTCTTGTGCCTACTACATATATAAAACTTTACACTCTAATATAAACCCTCTGCTCAAAACTCTCCTCACCAACTTTAATAGGACCCATGACCACAACACACGACACAGATCACTTTTTGATATACCCCGTGTTCATATCAACCTATGTAAAAATTCTATGCACATAAAGGGCCCCAGAATCTGGAATTCATTACCAGTAAATATTAAGATAATCTTGTCTGAAAATCAATTTAAGACTCAACTCAAAAACCACCTACTCACCCAAACCTAAATGATCATGCTATAAACTACTTTGAAAAATGCTCATTGTTACTTTCCTATACGATAATCTCAATTTTTAATAATATGTTACTATTATGTTACCCCCTACTCATATTATAAGTTAATGTCAAAAATGCTCAATGTTATTTTCCTTAAGATAATCTCAATTCCATATTATCATTCAAGAATCTTAACACCTGTAACAATCTAAGATCTAATATCATTATATAATAATTTAAACAGTAAAATTTCATCATATTGTAATTTTGAAAATAATTTTTAACTAGAATAAACTCAATAAATTTCTCTAATATTAAGTACCTAGTTTTTAAGGACTATAATAAGCTGCCCCTAATGCCATGGCATGTCAGTGGCTCTCCTTGCACTCAACTCTAGGAGGTTTGTTACACAGGATTTGCCTTCCCGGAATCCGTGCTGTCTGGTGTTTATTATCCTGTTCAGCTCAAGGTGTTCCACCATTCTTTTCCTGATGATTTTCTCCAGGACTTTGCACACTATACATGTAAGTGACACCGGTCTATAGTTTAGTGCCTCTTTTCTGTCTCCTTTTTTAAAAATGGGGACTACGTTGGCCTTCTTCCATACCTCAGGTAGCTGCCCAGTTTCAAGGGATGTGTTGAATATTATGGTAAGTGGCACACTCAGTAACTCAGCTCCTTCCCGAAGAACCCACGGGGACATATTGTCCGGACCCATCACCTTTGAGGTATTGAGGTCACTGAGTAAATGCTTCACTTCCTCCTCAGTTGTGTGTATGCCCTCTAGCACTTGGTACATCCCTTGTTGGTGATGAACCACGTCCTGTCTACCCAGCTGCCTTCCTTCCTCCATTGTGAATACTCCCTTAAACCTCAAGTTGAGCTCCTCACATACCTCTTGATCATTACTTGTGAGTTCCCCATCTTCTCTTCTCAGCCTTATCACCTGGTCCTTGACTGTTGTCTTCCTTCTGATGTGACTGTACATCAGTTTCGGGTCGGACTTAACTTTCGATGCTATGTCATTTTCGTACTGTTTCTGGGCCTCCCTCCATACTTGTGCATACTCGTTTCTAGCTCTTCTACTAATCTCTTTGTTTACTTGGGTACTTTGCCTTCTGTACTGTTTCCATTCTCTGATACTCTGAGTCTTTGCCTCCCTGCACCTTTGGGTAAACCAGGGGCTCTTACTGGCCTTCCCATTTAATCCTTTGCCTCTGGGTATAAACCGTTCCTCTGCCTCCTTGCACTTTGCCCCTACGTATTCCATCATTTCATTTATTGTCAGTCCTTCCATTTCCCATTCCCACTGAACGTCCTGCAGGAAAATCCTCATGCCCATGTAGTTTCCTCTTTTAAAGTCTGGTTTGTCTCTTTCAGTACTGTTTTCCCTCTCCACCTGTAGCTCTACAATGTACTCAAAGCTAAGCACCATATGGTCACTGGCTCCCAGGGGGCTCTCGTGCGTTATGTCTTCAATATCTGAGCTGTTCAGGATGAATACAAGGTCCAGTCTTGCTGGTTCATCTTCTCCTCTCTCTCTGGTCGTGTCCCTGACATGTTGGTGCATCAGGTTTTCCAGTACCACGTCCATCATCTTGGCTCTCCAAGTTTCTGGACCCCCACGTGGTTCATGGTTCTCCAAGTCGATCTCCCTGTGGTTGAAATCCCCCATGACCAGTAGCTTCGCTCTGCTCATGTGTGCTTTTCTTGCCACCTCCGCCAGGGTGTCCACCATCGCTCTGTTGTTCTCATCGTATTCTTCTCCTGGCCTCCTGCAGTTCTGTGGTGGGTTATACATCACTGCAATGACTATCTTATGCTCCCCAGACTGGATGGTACCTACTATGAAGTCCCGTTCTCTACCCACCTCCACTCCTACCATTTCCTCAAATCTCCAACGGTGCCTTACAAGCAGTGCGACCCCTCCTCCCCCCCTGCTCCTCCTATCTTTCCTCAGGATCTGATATCCCTGTGGGAAGATTGTATCTGTTACTGTCTCATTTAGTTTAGTTTCTGTGACTGCTATGATGTCTGGGGATGCCTCATCTATTCTTTCATTCCACTCTTCATACTTATTCGTAATTCCATCCGCGTTTGTGTACCAAACCTTCAACCTTGTTTCCAATACTGTGGCCCTGGGAAGATCTTGGTGGGTTGGGGGTGTGGGCAGGGTGCTCACAGGGGGTTGCAGCATGGGTGGGGGTGATTGTATGGTTGGGGTATGGGCAGGTGGGGTGGAGTTTGAGTTGGGGGTGGGGGGTAACTGTGACGGTGGGTTTTCATTTGCTAGGGTGGGGACAGGGGGCCTGATAAGTGGGTGTGGTGCTAGAGTGTATGATTGTCGAGGGTTGTTTGTGATTTAAGGCCTGCTGAGGGTACTTCCAGTGTGTGTGTTTGTCCTGCTTGGTCTTGGTGTCCTCCGTATCTCTCTGTCTCCCCTCCCTCCTCTCTTCTCCTTCTTATCTTCTCCCTCCGGGCCTCCCTTTCTTCCTGCGTTCTGTCCCGATCCAGGTATACATTCCGGTACCCCTGGATCGTCCTCAGCCGAGCTTTCTCTTGCAAGATCATGGTGCAGGCTGATTCTGCCTTGAATATTACCTTGAGGGGTCGATTTCTTTCCTTTGTGTACCACCCGATTCTCCAAAAATTTGTCACTTGGGATGAGTCTCCCCCTATTGCTAGCATAATACCATCGATCTTTTCTTTCTCCTCCTGTTTCCTTCTGTCGTGGGTGTCCCCTTCGACTTCCTTTAGGCCATTGATAAAGATCAACTTCTCCCTTTCCTCCTCCCACTGTGTCTCCCATTGCCTTGTCAAAGGTGCATTAGCCTCTCTCGGTGCTGTCATGGATGTATTCCCCGTGTTCCTTTGTGTGTCCGGTCTGCTCATACGTCCCTGTCCGCTGCAGTGTGTTGTTGGGGTCTCCGTGTTTAGCGTGTCTGCTGCTTTGTCTACCCTCTCATATGTTGTTTCTGTGCTCCCATTCGTTGTTCCTGTGGCACTCTTCTTGACTCTGGCTGCTTCTTCTATATCCCTCTCGTGTGTTGTTAACCTGCTCGTCTTGCTTCGGGCCCCATGTGTGACTGCCAGTGCCTGTGCATACACGAGTTCTCCTCCTTTCTCCTCATTCCCTTTGTCTGTGCCTGGTGTACAAGCTCCAAGCGTCGTTTCCTGCCAGGTACTGTTGTCTCTATTCTGTGTCAGTCTCTGCAGCTTCTCTTCTAGGGTCTGGATCTTGGCTTCTGCTTTTTTGGCTTGCATTACCCATTTTCTACTCTCCTCAGCTATCCTCTTCTCCATTTCCTCGCTGATCACCAATAGCTTCCTCT
Organism: Cherax destructor; assembly: GCA_009830355.1. NCBI lineage: Eukaryota > Metazoa > Arthropoda > Malacostraca > Decapoda > Parastacidae > Cherax > Cherax destructor. The sequence continues at coordinate 8,725 of WNWK01033021.1, forward strand.
CCCATTCCTTTTCCCTTTCATTGAGCTCCTCAGTGATCACCAATAACTTTCTCTCCCATTCCTTCTCCCTTCTAGAAATTTCCTCCTCCCTCTGTTGCCTTCCCTGATCGGCCATCTTCCTCCTTGTTGACGCCCTCTCTGAGCCACCCATCTTCCCACTGAGTCCCCTGTGGATGTATTGAGGTGTCAGGAGAAGGGAGAAAGAAGAGGGGTAGTGAAGGGGGTGAGGGAGAAACGGAGAAAGGATAGGAATGGGGGTGAAGGGGAGAGAGATAGCTTAGAGGAAATGTAGAAGAGGGTGGATAGAGGGAGAGAGAAAGAGAGTGAGAGGGAGAGGGAGAGAGAGAGGGAGGTAGAGAGGAAGGAAGAGAGATAGGTAGAGGGAGAGAGAGGGAGGTAGAGAGAGGGAGGTAGAGAGATGGAGGGAGATAGAGAGATAGAGGGAGAGGGTGGAAGAGGGGGTGGGAGAAAGAGAGGGAGGGAGAGGGGAGTGAGAGAGAGAGGTAGGGAGAGGGAGAGGTGGGGAGAGGGAGAGGGAGGGATATGGAGGGGAGATGGGGGAGAGGGAGGTATAGAGAGGGGGAGGGAGAGAGGGGAGGGAGAGAGGGAGGAAGAAGGGAGGGGGTATAGAGAGGGAGAGGGAGAGAGGGGGAGATAGGTTTTCAGAAAGTTTGGACTACTCTCCTAGATATTAAGCTAGAATTTTGCTAGTACTAGAGAGGTAGGGAGAGGTAGAGGGATAGGGAGAGGTAGGGAGAGGGAGAGGGAGGGATCGGGAGGGAGATGGGGAGAGGAAGGTATAGAGGAATAGAGAGGGGAGAGGGAGGTATAGAGGAATAGAGAGGGGGAGAGGGAGGTATAGAGGAATAGAGAGGGGAGAGGGAGGTATAGAGAGGGGAGGGAGAGAGAGGGGGGAGGGGGTGTGTGTGTGAGAGAAGGAAGGGAGGGAGAGAGTGGGGGGAAGTGGGGGAGGGGAGAGAGCTGGGGGAGAGAGCAGGGGGGGAGAGCGGGGGGGAGATAGGATTTTGCTAGTACTAGTTCTATAACCGGATAGTGTTAAGCTAGGGTATAGAGGGAGTGTGTGCATGTGTGTGAGCGTATGTGTGTGTGTGTGTGTGTGTGTGTGTATGTATGTGTGCATGGGAGGATTACAGGGTATGGAGGGAAAAGGTTAGTGGGTTACTGGTCACGATGCTAGGCCTAACTGAGTGTGTGTGTGTACGTGTGTGTGTGTGCGCCTGTCCTCACTGTGTGTGTGCATGTGATTGTTTACCTCTGACTCACCGTTCCTGCGCTCCGCCCATGTCTTTGAATTGCCTTCCTACCTTACTTAGCTACAAAAACTAAAAAGAATACTACTTCCTATATAACTGATAAAAATATAATTGCTAATACAAGAACAGCTGTATGGTCTACTACACCCTGACTATTTCAAGTGTGTGTGTGTGTGTGTGTGTGTGTGTGTGTGTGTGTGTGTGTGTGTGTGCATCTTGGCACCTCTTACACAGTGTCTACCTATTCTAAATCTAATTCTGTAATCTTACTAAGCACTGCTACTAAAAGTTGCTACTTATAAACTGGTAATAATATTGTTGCTACTACACGAACAATTGTATGGTACTATGTCTATATTCTGACTACTTCAAGTTTATGTGTGTGTGGCGTGCGTACACGTGTGTACATTTGGTTGGTAGCCCTTCGCCCTGACTTGTCTTCCGAACTATGAACTATACTATGAATTCAGCTCCTACGAGCAGGGATTTGTCCCACAGCTTCAGCAACTCAGGGCCAGAAACCTGCAAACCTGCAAACCACAACTAGGATTTTGTACATTACATTCGATGTCTGCTGGGTCTGAATTGTCGTTATTCTCCTGGTGTGGCGCCCTGCTGGGTACTGCTGGGTACTGTACCTCTTCGTTTCTCTTCTATTGGGCTCACTTTATGCAAACACCGTATTGTTCACTGCTTGTCTTGCACTTATCTCCCTTACTTGGGTGATTCCAGTAGATATGCTCCCCACTGCATTATAGTTCACTACGATAAATTCTCGACTTCCTGCTGTGTGGCAACCGCTGTTAGGCCTAACACCGTCTCCCCTCACTGGCACTGTCCACTATTTATTATGTTTTTTTCCTCTGAGATCACTCGTATTTCCCTGCTTTTTGGTTATAACTGAGTATGACACTTTAGCCTATGCCCACGCCTGTTTGTTGCACTCGGATTCCCCCTAGGACCACCCAATACGACCCAATTTAGCAGAGCTCAAAACGCGGGTGACTGCTTTGTGACTGTGTGTGTGCTGAGGAAAGTTTGGAGGGCTTCTGTGCAGGGGTTTGAATGGGCTTGCCTGAGCATATTAACCCCAATTAGGATATTTCTTTCAGTAACACGATCTCTGATGCTTGGAATATCAAGTTCTTTCTGCATATTTAAAATTTTGGCAGTACGAGGGCATCCTAAAATGATCCTCATTGCTTCGTTCTGCAGTTTCTCCAGCCCTCCAAGCTTCCAGTCAGACACAAGAGCAAGTAGTGGCGCAGCATAATCAACCAATGATCTAATATAAGTAAGATACATCATTTTCACAATTTTAACATTAGCACCATACCTGGGGTGAAACCCTGCCACAACTCTAAGTGCTCTCAGTCTTTCTTTGTATTGAACATAACATAAGAACATAAGAAAGGAGGAACACTGCAGCAGGCCTGTTGGCCCATACTAGGCAAGTCCTTCACAATCCATCCCACTAACAGAATATTTGCTCAACCCAATTTTCAATGCTACCCAAGAAATAAGCTTTGAAAATTCTACCCACTCATGCGCGAGTCCCACTCAAATCCAACCCCTCTCACTCATAAGAACATAAGAACATAAGAAAGGAGAAACACTGCAGCAGGCCTGTTGGCCCATACTAGGCAAGTCCTTCACAATCCGTCCCACTAACAGAACACTTGCTCAATCCAATTTTCAATGCTACCCAAGAAATAAGCTTTGACAATTCCATTCACTCATTTGCGAGTCCCACTCAAATCCAACCCCTCTCACTCATGAATTTATCCAACCTAAATTTGAAACTACCCAAGGTCCTAGCTTCAATAACCCTACTAGGCAGACTGTTCCACTCATCAACTACCCTATTTCCAAACCAATACTTTCCTATATCCTTTCTAAATCTAAACTTATCTAACTTGAATCCATTATTGCGGGTTCTCTCTTGGAGAGATATCCTCAAGACCTTATTTATATCCCCTTTGTTAATACCCATTTTCCACTTGTATACCTCGATCATGTCTCCCCTCATTCTACGTCTTACAAGTGAATGTAATTTAAGGGTCTTTAATCTTTCTTCGTAAGGAAGATTTCTAATGCTATGTATTAATTTAGTCATTCTACGCTGAATGTTTTCTAACGAATTTATGTCCATTCTGTAATATGGAGACCAAAACTGAGCTGCGTAATCTAGGTGAGGCCTTACTAATGATGTATAAAGCTGTAATATAACCTCTGGACTTCTGTTGCTAACACTTCTTGATATAAATCCCAGTAATCTATTTGCCTTATTACGTACGCTTAGGCATTGCTGCCTTGGTTTAAGGTTGCTGCTTACCATCACCCCCAAGTCCTTCTCGCAATCTGTATGGCTAAGTTCTACGTTATTTAACTTATAAGTGCTTGGGTTATGGACACTCCCGAGCTTCAGAACCTTGCATTTATCTACATTGAACTGCATCTGCCACTTTTCTGACCAGGAATTGAGTTTGTCTAAATCCTCCTGAAGTTCCGTGACATCTACGTCTGAATTGATTATCCTACCTATCTTCGTGTCATCAGCGAATTTGCTCATATCACTAGTAATTCCCTCGTCAAGGTCATTTATATATATTATAAACAACAACGGGCCCAAAACCGATCCCTGTGGAACGCCACTTGTTACAGATCCCCACTCAGATTTAACCCCATTAATGCACACCCTCTGCTTCCTATTGGTGAGCCATGACTCGATCCATGAAAACACTTTTCCCCCAATGCCGTGAGCAGCCACTTTCTTTAACAGTCTCTGATGTGGTACTCTATCAAAAGCCTTACTAAAATCCAGATAAACAATATCGAATTCTTTATCATGATCAACTGCCTCAAAAGCTTTACTGAAAAAAGTTAATAAATTAGTTAGGCAGGAACGGCCCCTGGTGAATCCATGTTGAGTATCATTAATCAAATTATGCCTATCGAGATGGCTTCTTATGTTATCAGCTATAATCGACTCTAATAATTTGCCTACAATTGATGTTAGACTTATTGGGCGGTAATTTGATGGTAACGACTTGTCCCCTGCTTTAAAAATAGGAATTACATTAGCCATCTTCCACGTATCAGACACTACACCTGTTTGAAGAGATAAATTAAAAATGTTAGTTAAGGGTTCACAGAGTTCCATTTTGCATTCCTTAAGAACCCTTGAAAAAAGCTCATCAGGACCTGGCGACTTATTTTGCTTCAAACGGTCTATCTGTTTGATAACCATTTTGGTAGTGACTGTGATACTACATAATTTATCTTCTTCAGGCCCACTAAAATACCTAATTCTTGGGATATTATTAGTGTCTTCCTGAGTGAAAACCGAGAGAAAATAATTATTAAAAATAGAGCACATATCATTCTCCTTGTCAGTAAGATGCCCATAATTATTTTTAAGGGGACCTATCTTATCTCTAACTTTTGTTCTATACACCTGGAAAAACTTTTTGGGTTAGTTTTCGAATCCCTAGCAACTTTAATTTCGTAGTCCCGTTTAGCTTTTCTTATCCCCTTTTTAACGTCCCTCTTAATGTCAATATACTGATTCATAAGATAACCCTCACCTCTTTTGATACGCCTATAAATTCCTTTTTTCTGCCCTAAAAGATATTTGAGCCTATTATTCATCCATTTTGGGTCATTTCTATTCGATCTAATTTCTTTATATGGGATAAATGTTCTTTGGGCAGCATGTATAGTGTTCAGAAAACTGTCATATTGATAGCTCTCTTCATTACCCCAGTCCACAGATGATAAGTGTTCTCTAAGTCCATTGTAATCTGCTAAGCGAAAATCAGGGACCGTTACTGAGTTATCCCTACTATGAAACTTCCATTCAATGCCAAAGGTAATTGATTTGTGGTCGCTTGTGCCGAGTTCCTCTGTAATTTCTAAATTATTAACAAGGGTTTCCTTGTTTGCCAGAACTAAGTCAAGCAAGTTATTTCCCCTTGTAGGTTCTGTCACAAACTGCTTCAAAAAACAATCTTGAACTACTTCTAAGAAGTCGTTAGATTCTAAATTCCCAGTCAAAAAATTCCAATCAATTTGACTAAAGTTGAAGTCTCCCAGAATAACTACGTTATCGTGCATTGTGGCCTTAACAATTTCCTCCCATAGTAGTCTCCCTTGGTCCCTATCTAAGTTTGGGGGACGGTATATCACACCTAAAATCAATTTTTCATGCCCCTCTGAAAATTCTATCCAGACAGACTCTGTATGTGTTATTTCAGACTTTATTCCCTTTTTTATGCAACAGTTCAAGCGATCCCGGACATACAGTGCCACTCCACCCCCCTTCCCGAAACTTCTGTCTACTTGGAACAATTTAAAACCCTGTATATGACATTCAGCAGGCATGTCCCTATTTTTCGTATTGAACCACGTCTCAGTTATGGCAAATACATCAATGTTACCTGCACTTGCAACTAATCTCAAATCGTCCATCTTATTCCTAGCACTACGACTATTTGTATAATACACTTTTAAAGACCCTCCTTTCTCTTCACCCTTCCTGCTCCATTCTGTTTTTCCACTATACCTATTACTGTCCTTGTTATTGTTAAGATTTTTTATATCAAAGCCTAGATCTATATTTCGACATTCAGTATTTTCCATTTCTAAACCCATACCTCTAACTAATCCTAGTTTAAAGTCCTAACAACACCCTCAACTGAGCTAGCAAGAAAATCCACACCTGCCCTGGATAAGTGAACCCCATCCCTGGCATACATGTCATTTCGGCCATAGAAGTGGTCCCAGTTGCAAATGAATGGTACTGCATTATCCTTACAGTGTTTGTCCAGCCAGCAATTGACACCAATTGCCCTGGACAGCCATTCATCTCCAACTCCTCTCCTTGGCAAAATTTGAAACTACCCAAGGTCCTAGCTTCAATAACCCTACTAGGTAGACTGTTCCACTCATCAACTACCCTATTTCCAAACCAATACTTTCCTATATCCTTTCTAAATCTAAACTTATCTAACTTGAATCCATTATTGCGGGTTCTCTATTGGAGAGATATCCTCAAGACCTTATTTATATCCCCTTTGTTAATACCCATTTTCCACTTGTATACCTCGATCATGTCTCCCCTCATTCTACGTCTTACAAGTGAATGTAATTTTAGGGTCTTCAATTTTCTTCGTAAGGAAGATTTCTAATGCTATGTATTAATTTAGTCATTCTACGCTGAATGTTTTCTAACGAATTTATGTCCATTCTGTAATATGGAGACCAAAACTGAGCTGCGTAATCTAGGTGAGGCCTTATTAATGATGTATAAAGCTGTAATACAACCTCTGGACCTCTGTTGCCAACACTTCTTGATATAAATCCCAGCAATCTACCCGCCCCACCACGTACGCTTAGGCATTGCTGTCTTGGTCTAAGGTTGCTGCTCACCACCACCCCCAAGTCCTTCTCGCAATCTGTATGGCTAAGTTCTACGTTACCCAACTTATAAGTGCCCGGGCCATGGACACTCCCGAGCTTCAGAACCCTGCATTTATCCACACTGAACTGCATCTGCCACCCCTCCGACCACGAACTAAATTTGTCCAAATCCTCCTGAAGCTCTATGACATCCATGTTTGAATCAACTATCCCACCCATCCCCGTGTCGCCAACGAACCCGCTCATATCACCAGTAATTCCCTCGTCAAGGCCACCGATATATACTACAAACAACAACGGGCCCAAGACTGATCCCTGTGGAACACCACCTGTTACAAGTCCCCACTCGGATTTAACCCCATTTATGCACACTCTCTGCTTCCTATTGGTGAGCCATGACTCGATCCATGACAGCACTTTTTCCCCAATGCCATGAGCTGCCACTTTCTTTAACAGTCTCTGGTGCGGTACTCTATCAAAAGCCTCACTAAAGTCTAAATAAACAATATTGAATTCTTTATCGTGATCAACAGCCTCAAAAGCTTTAGTGAAGAAGGTTAATAAATTAGATAGGCAGGAACGGCCCCTCGTGAATCCATGCTGAGTATCATTAATCAAATTATGGTACTTAGCTCAGAGAGGACGTGTCTAGGGTTCTCTGTGGACTGAACCACTTTTGCTCTGTGAAGTGAACCAAGATGTCGTCCATTGAACAACTTTACCAGCAGCTTAAGGAGGAACTTAGGGTAGCGAAGCTTGAGATTCGGCGATTGACGGAGGAAAACAAGAGGACTCGCAGCAGTCCTCCTGTTGTGAGTCCTCAGGTCAAGAAGGGAACCTGGGCAGTGGCCGGTCTTCAAGGAACGAAGTTGAAGATCAAGAAAACGAATGGAGAGTTAGGAACGAAGAAGAAGAAAGAGACTGCTGTGGAAGCTGTTGTGGAAACATCGAACGCCTTCTCCGTTCTACCCGATGAATGTGAGTCGACTACAGGGAACGTCACGACGAACGACATAAAGGAAGGTAAAAACATTGTTGTTGTTGGGGGACAGTCAGGTTAGGTACATGGACAGGGCATTCTGCTTGAAGAATAGGAGCAGGAGACAGAGGGTTTGCTTTCCTGGGGCTGGGATGGAGGACATTGTTAGCCTGCTTGACAACATCATGAACGGTAATGGGATCAATCCCACTATCTGCCTCAGCGCTGGAGGCAATGATGTAGGCAAGCGTAGAAGTGACGACAAAGTCTCGTTACAACAGGTCCAAGTAGTGGGACCTCAAAGCCTAGATACCTGTATCTGTTTACATATTCTAGAAGAGACCCATCATGCAACTGGATCTGGCGAACTGTGCCTCTCTGTTGAGGAGGACGCATATTGAGTATCTTTGTTTTATCAGTAGAGATTATCAACCCCAGGTCCTGACACGAGGCTAGTACATGGTTAGGGATGTTTTGGGTGTTGGAGAATCCGGTGGTGTGAATCATTATATCATCAGCAAAACTGATCATATAATGATGGGGCTGGCTAGGCATAGCATTAAGTAAGGCATTAATTAGATTATTGAATAGAGTGGGACTGAGCACAACTCCCTGTGGGGTTCCTAATTCAAAGTCTTTAGTTACACTTCTATGCCCCTGGAACAACACAGAAGACTTTCTGTTGGACAGGTAGCCTTTAATCCAGCGGAGAAGCCATGCTCCAACATCCATTCTGGCAAGCTCACTAATGATTACATGTCGGTTGGCAACATCAAAAGCAGATTTAAGGTCAAGGAAGGTAGTGTATGAGTTGTCAGTGTGCAGAGTGAGAAAGGTAGCTATGCAATGGTGCACACTCCTTCCATGCATGAAACCATGCAATCGGGGGGACAAAAATTTTTTGATTCTGTACATGAGACGATTCAGAATCATCATCTCAAATGTTTTTACATAAGCAGCTAGTAAGAGATATTGGGCGAAATGAATTTTGTTGATTGGGCTTAGGAATGGGAATGATGAGGCTGTTGGTCCAAGATTTAGGAGCTCCTCAGATCACAACATAATAGAGGTCCAGACATGCATGCGGGGAGCTCCAGATCAACAAAATGTGATCAGCCGTAAGGGAGCTTTCTCCAAATTCAACTTCAATAACAAAAACATAAGGTGGGACCAAGTAAACCAAGTCCTAAATGATATAAACTGGGAAGATTGCCTAAGCATCACGGATCCCAACCTATGTCTTGAACAAATTAACTCTGTGGTACTTGAGGTTTGCTCAAGGCAAATTCCCTTAAGGAAAAAGAGGAGAAGATGCAAACTAGAAAGAGAAAGGCGCTCCCTATACAGGCGAAGGCACAGAATAACGGAGCGGCTACAGGAGGCCAATATCTCTGAAATACGTAGGGAGACACTAGTCAGAGAAATAGCAAACATCGAATTAAAACTAAAGGAATCTTATAGGAATCAAGAGACACGGGAAGAACTAAGAGCCATAAATGAAATTGAAAGAAACCCTAAGTATTTCTTTTTCCTATGCAAAATCAAAGTCGAGAACAACAACCAGTATTGGGCCCCTACTTAAACCGGATGGGTCCTACACAGATGACAGCAAGGAAATGAGTGAGTTACTTAAATCCCAGTATGACTCAGTCTTTAGCGAGCCACTAACCAGACTGAAAATCGAAAACCTAAATGATTTTTTCATGAGAGTGCCACAGAACTTGACAGACGCATGCCTTTCTGACATCATCACTACGCCAAATGACTTTGAAAAGGCAATAAATGACATGCCCATGCACTCCGCTCCAGGCCCAGACTCATGGAACTCCGTGTTCATCAAGAACTGCAAGAAGCCCCTATCACATGCTTTTAACATCCTATGGAGAGGGAGCATGGACACTGGGATCGTCCCGCAGCTACTAAAAACAACAGACATAGCCCCGCTCCACAAAGGGGCAGTAAAGCAATAGCAAAGAACTACAGACCAATTGCGCTAACGTCCCATATCATAAAAATCTTTGAAAGGGTTCTAAGAAGCAAGATCGCCACCCATCTTGATACCCATCAATTGCACAACCCAGGACAGCATGGGTTTAGAGCAGGCCGCTCCTGTCTGTCCCAACTACTGGACCACTACGACAAGGTCCTGGATGCTCTAGAAGATAAACAGAATGCAGATGTTATATACACAGATTTTGCAAAAGCCTTTGACAAGTGTGACCATGGTGTAATAGCACACAAAATGCGTGATAAAGGAATAACAGGAAAAGTTGGTAGATGGATTTATAATTTCCTAACACGTAGAACACAAAGAGTAGTAGTCAACAGAGTAAAGTCTGAGGCAGCTACTGTGAAAAGCTCTGTTCCACAAGGCACAGTACTTGCTCCCATCCTATTCCTCATCCTCATATCAGACATTGACAGGGATATAAGCCACAGTGCTGTGTCTTCCTTTGCAGATGACACCCGAATCTGTATGACAGTGTCCACCGTTGAAGACACTGCAAGACTCCAAGCAGACATAAACCAAATCTTTAAATGGGCTGCAGAAAACAATATGAAGTTCAATGATGAGAAATTTCAATTACTCAGATACGGAAAACGTGAAGAAATTAAAATCTCATCGGAGTACAAAACTAATTCCAACCACACAATAGAGCGAAAAACTAATGTCAAAGACCTGGGAGTGATCATGTCAGAGGATCTCACCTTCAAGGACCATAACAATGTAGCAATTGCATCTGCTCGAAAAATGACAGGATGGATAATGAGAACCTTCAAAACCAGGGATGCCAAGCCCATGTTGACACTTTACAGATCGCTTGTTCTATCTAGGCTGGAATATTGCTGCACACTAACTGCACCTTTCAAGGCGGGTGAAATTGCTGACCTTGAAAATGTGCAGAGAACCTTCACCGCACGCATAAGTGCGATAAACCACCTCAACTACTGGGAACGCTTGAAGTTCCTAAACCTGTACTCTCTAGAACGCAGGCGGGAGAGATACATTATTATATACACATGGAAAATTCTTGAGGGCTTAGTACCAAACTTGCACACAAAAATCACTCCGTACGAAAGCAAAAGACTCGGCAGGCGATGTAACATTCCCCCAATGAAGAACAGGGGTGCCACTAGCACGTTGAGGGACAACACAATAAGTGTGAGGGGCTCAAGATTGTTCAACTGCCTCCCAGCATACATCAGGGGGATTACCAACAAGCCCCTGGCTGTCTTCAAGCAGGCACTGGACAGGCACCTCAAGTCGGTACCTGATCAGCCGGGCTGTGGTTCGTACATTGGACTGCGTGCGGCCAGCAGTAACAGCCTGGTTGATCAGGCTCTGGTCCAACAAGAGGCCTGGTCACAGACCGGGCCGCGGGGGCGTTGACCCCTGGAATTCTCTCCAGGTAGACTCCAGGTAGTTACATAGCTCATGTTTTATAATTCGAGTAAAGGATTGCCTGGTACTCGACACAGCAATCTTAGTATATTGTAGGTAATACCATCCTCACCAGGCGACGTGGAGTTGCCTTTAGTTAGTGCTGCATCAAGTTCAAAGTCAGTGAAAGGAATGTTACAGTCATCTTCCTTGCTGAGTATAAAACAAACAAGTCTCTCCCTAGCATCATATTTGTCATTTAATTTCGCCTGTGTGGTACTGGGAAGATTTTCATAGCTTGATGTAACAGCCAAAGCACTGACTAGCTCATTCGCCCTATGTAAGGGATGAGGGTGCGCAATCTGACCAGTTTTGTTACCCTTAATTCTATTTATGTCCCTCCATGCTCGGCTAAGTGGGGTGTTAGCATTGAGACCATTGACAAATTTTTCCCAGACAGTTTGCCGCAGCTCTGTCATACGCTCTCTGGCAGCAGCAAGGGCAGTTTGAAAAAGCTTCAGCATTCCAGGGGTACGATGTTTTCTATAGGCTAGGCCTAGTCTGCGAGCAGTACGTTTCAGTGTTTGAAGTTTAAGATCATTGTAATAAGTATGGTTATTATAGGAGGTATGATTGTTATGGAAGTTGGTTGGGTTAAGAGTTCCAGAGACGGCTCTAAGTAGTTCTGAATACTGCTCAAAAGGTCATTGTCAAAGGTCTCAACAGAGGAACACTCATAGGAATTATACCAGTCAGTCACATGTGCAACAAAGTCCTCATATTGATCAGGGGGAACATTAAAACGTTTCCGTTTGAATATTCCACCAGGAAGGATAGTATTACCTATATCTAGTGAGGTTAGCCTTGGGAAATGGTCTGATGATATATCTGATACAATGGTAGAGTCACAGCTGGCAGAAATAATGTTGAAGCCAAGACAGATCAAGGATGCCTCCATAGATATGTGTGGGTTCAAGGTCACCTACAATTTGCACATTATCATGACTATTTAACAGTGACAACAGTTGGTTACCATTACGATTACCAAACTGTGAGCTTCCAATGCTTTTGTGTCTTGCATTATAATCTCCAATGATAAGAGTGTGCTCAGACTGAGCACAAGTTGGGAGCTCCAAGTAATTGAACTTATCAGCAGGAGCATACAAATTAAATATGTTGAGAGCAGAGTTCCCAATATAAATCCTAACACCATGGTATTGCAGTCCCTCTGTTTTCTTATGTGTGAGAAGTTGATGGGGAAGTGATTATTTAATATATAGAACACAAGAGTTAGTAGATTTGAGGTTATGTGCAACAAATGATGGCAATTTAGGGGGCTGGGATTTTTCAGGGACTCTGCACTCTTGTAGACACACAATATCAATGGGTTCGGTGGTTACTTTATGATGAAGGTCAGTGTGGAAAATATTGGTATTTTCCGAAAATTGTAATTGATAAACTTTCCAATATGAATAGATATCATTGCTGTGTTGTTGTTGGCTTAACATTAACTGAAAAGAACCAACGAATTCACATGCATGCGCGAGATGCCTGGTGAAGTGGGCAGGGAGCTGGGTAGAGGGGAGTAGGCAGAGTGTGAACAGCGAGCCTATACCCGGGGATTGGAGGCGATAGTATGGCCTGCCGAATTTGGAGATTCCGCCCCAATCGGATTTAATTACCTC